>JAVKPL010005917.1:0-25530 GCA_032173675.1 Gastrolobium villosum | reverse complement strand
CTTTAGTGCCTCTGATTCCTTCAACACATCAGCACTTGATCTTATCACTGAGCCTTCTTACGAATCATCATTTGAACCAGTTCTCAATTCCAACAGGCAGTCACATACATCTCTCAACAGTTTCACAACAGAAAAATTTGGGTCAGTGATTTGATATGATTGCAAACATTTAGCCTCCATCATTTCTAGAAGTTGTTCTCGATTAGGCATTTGAAAATCTGGTCCCAAAAGAGCTGAGTTGCAGCTCAGAGAAATTTTTACCTCTTCCAGAGTTGATGAGGCTATCTCTACATTTGAAGTCACTTTTTCATTTGTGGATGGAGGAATATTTTCATCTGCATGTCCTTCATCTCTACTTTGTGATGATGCCACAGTGACATGGCCATCTTGCTTTCCAGCTGCACCATTCTTCATTGATGAGACCCTTACACTTTCTGATTCTTCAAAAAAAAATTAAAAAAAAAATCATTAATCAATCTATTTATGAAAATGAAAGTTTGTTGGCAACACAATAACTAAAAGAAAAATAGCAACACAATAATTAAAAGAAAAATAAATGACACAAAAGTGACATTTTCTTTGGTTTTAGACAATGATAAGACCAATTCAGATGTGTATATACAAAATTTCAGTACTTTTGTAGTACTGAACACTCCCTACATAACCCACTACAATTAGAAAAATATAACTCACCTAACTGTATTTAGTCCACCGACAGCTTTAATGTTAATATCACACAAGTCCCACTTATTTCTAATTTTATTAAAGGAGCACGTACCACGCAAGTCCTGAAAATTTACTCTACATATGCAAGCAATGACCAACATAGAGCATCTTATGACAAACTTTCTGGAAACACAAAAATCAGTATAGACTTGTATATTGCATATGCCAATTAGAGCATATGGTGAGGCCACAGTGCCTCACTTCTACCAGTTGACAACTAACGTGATCCAATTATGCAAACACCATAAGAAAGATGCTGGCATTTTAAGGGGTAAAAAGAAACAATACTCAGGTTCAGTTTAACTAAAAAAAAAATTATAGCCAAAGCAAAATTTATACATTGACTTCTTACTTCTTTTCAGGCACTGTGGCATTAAAGATTTTTCCTGTATTTTACTAAGAAAATATTTCCATCTAATCCACAATACTACCAAGCAAATACGGCACTAAATATTGAATTCATCAAAAGTTGACCATGCTTGGACTGTAGTTTGCAAACCCCAAACCTCAAGGTTTGGGGTGTGCAAACTGAGTTTCATCCACTTATAACATGTTTGGCAAAACCACGGCTGGATTGTGTTTGAACACGTCTTCAGGTATCAATCAATGGTTTGTTAGGCAGTAACAAAAATTGTTTCTTTTCTGATGGGTAAAACCATGGTTTACAAACTATAAACCAAACAAGCCAGTTACAACTAAGATGCCATGCCACTAAAAATGAAAGGTAGACAAAATGCATGAAACTTGTCATCGAGGAAAAGTCCATTGAATACCTGGAGGAATCACTGCAATGGGAGGGGGAACCTCATAATCAGGCAATTCATCAATAGGCTCATCCTTGGGTATGATCAGCGTATGAATACCAGGCATTCTGTTGTTTGGCAACAGAAACTTTCCAGTTTCAACTTTTGGTTCTTTAGATGGTCCTGAAGGGGATGCTCTTTCAGACATAAATCTTCTTTTCCTGCCGGTAACTTGTGAGGATGCAGGATGCTCTCCCCTGTCAACAATACCATCTCGTGTTGGAATTGGGAGTGCTTCAATCCTCCAATTTCCATCGGACGAGAATATTATCTTTTGAGACTGCTGTCTAGAACGACTCTCGGATGATGTGTTGTCTTCTAATTTTGGCTTTTTTAATGGAGGGGTAGCTGAGCTGGGGGCACTATTAGTCGGAGGATGCAAAGGCTGACTCTCTTGACCTCTTAAATGCAACCTTTTCCTTTTCAAATGTCGGGCTTCTTCAACATGCATCTGTTCTTCGTCGCCCTCCATCTCTTCTTCCTGGTTGTTTGGAAAGGCAGAAGTCATTTCAGCAGCTATAGACATTGAAAAAAGAAAGAAAGAAAGAAAGAAAGAAAGGCTGATTAACTCAGCCAACAAAAAATTATATGTGAGTATTATGTACATCAACTTTCTTGGTTTTCTTTTCTGTTCTGGCACCTGTTAAATTATATCAGATAATCAAGTAAGTATTCAAAAGAGACACTCCGGGGAAAAAGGAAAAAGATAGAGAATAAAGTGGGAAATGCACCTTGTTTTCATCATCCTCAAATATAGCATCTGCCAGAGTTCTATAGTTCTCTTGCTCAATGAATTCCCAATTCATATCGTACAACTTCAGGAGTTTCTTTAATACTGGTTTCACTCTCCATTCACCAATCCCAATAACTGACATTGCACGGTAGGCCGCTACCACTCTTGGATGGGGTGCCATTTCTAATCAGCGAAGAGTTACTTTCACTATAGGCTCCCAAGTGTAAACCGCCCCTAACTTTCAAAGATTTCTGCGATGGGAAATACAATATATGATTTATGAGCAATTAAGCTACAAAACCTAAACATTGAAATATCAGTCACCCAAATTTTCAATAACAAAGCATATAAACCAAAATTCAGACAGACAACGATTAACAAAAGAAATTAAATGACAAAAAAAAAGCTTCCTATTTTGACATATAGATGTAATATCTTATTCCATCATCCTTTGTAAGAAAACTTTTTTGTAAGTAGTAGAATATAACCCTTCCTAGGAATTTTTGTTTACAATAAACTATCCAACAGCATCAATGAGTCAAAACTTGTCCATCATCATACTCTTTCTAGACTTAAAATTCAAAGCGAAAAACAAACAACATTAGATAGATAAATTTACAGCTGAATAGTTAGGGTAACAACTGCTCATATCATCTGGTGCATTTAGAAAGAGCTAAGACAAAGGAACAACGGGTGATTCAGGCTCCTCAAGCAATACGCGTTGAGTAAAAAGACAAAGCTTAGAAATTTAAGAGCTATAACTATAAGACACACACTCATTTCCCTGAGTGAAGTGAGTGAATGAACCCACAATTACACATAGAAATTTCCTAAAGTTAAGCTTTGAAAAATGATCACAGAACATGAATTTTTTACATGCGCTAGCAAGGAAAGTGAAAACCTCAAGAAGAACATGCAACGGAAAATTTGCACACAACATTGATCTTCCCCACCCAAAACCTGGAATCGACCCCAAACCACATTGAAAAAAATTAAAAAAAAAACACACACACACAGACAGACAACATATTTCACAGTAAAAAAAGAAAAATAAAAAAAGTTTGGACCTTGGAAAAAGCATAGGAAGAATACCTCAGAGAGAGAACAATATACTGAGGAAGCGTCACCAGCAAAACGATTTCAGGAGACCAACAACAGTGGAGAGAAATAACAAAAATCAGAAAAACACTGCGGTGAAGTATGGATTGTCTTGGGATAATTTCTAAGAGAGAGAGAGCATCATCTATAAGAGACCACACGTCTATAAAACTTAAGTACTTTCGCACGTTCTCTTGATCTACATCGAAGACTATTTATAAGCTATAAAATTGACCAAAATAACTTCAGATATAACACCCTCATTACTTTATAACTGATATAACTGACTCATTACTTTATAACTGACATAACTGACTCATTAATATTTTAATTGACGTAACTGACTCATTAATAAAAAAACGGACATTTAAAATTTATCCCAACAATCAACGGTTATAATTTATTCGGAATTACACTTATTAATTAATCATTAATTGCCAATAAATGATAACCGTTGATTGGCGGAAATCAACGATTAGGATTTGATGTCAAATTTCAAAGTTTGACACCGGTATCAATGGATCCTATATATATGGGTAAAGTGTGTGTCATTTTAAAGGAGGTAAAATTATGTCATTTTAAGAGAGAGATAGATAAAAGAGGAGAGAGAGTTGACAAAAAAAAATATGTGGGTCCCACCTCTTTGTGAGAGTGAAAGGATATAAGTTGTGTCATTTAAAAGGATAAATACTTTTCCCTATATATATTTCATAACTCATAATCTTACATCAATCATATACCAAATCAAATCAATGATATTTGAGATTAAATATATCAGTAATTAATTAGGCCATATAACTTGGGATAGGATATTTTTACAATCAAATAATGTTATTACCAATGTTACGACCACATCTTAACCCTTGATTTCCGCCGATCAACGGTTATCATTTATTGCGAATTAGTAATTATTTAATAAGTTTGATTTGAAAAATAATAACCGTTGATTGGCGGAAATCAACGGTTAAGATGTGGCCGTAACATTGGTAATAACATTATTTGGTTGTCACAATATCCTATCCCATATAACATTTAAATATTAGAAATATTAATAATCAATTATAATATTAAAAGGATTTTGTTATAATTATAATATTAAGATTCTTGATAATAAGGGTTCGTTTTTTGTGCAGTTACTACATATAAGTAATCTGCAATAAACCACTAGGGTTAGCCAAATGGTGTGGGGTGTGTGTAGTATAGGGTGTTGTGCTCAATTCCTTGTAACCTCCAAAAAAAAATCTACAAGGAAAGCGAAAACCTCAAGAAGAACATGCACTGAAAAATTTGCACACAACATTGATCTTCCCCACCCAAAACCTGGAATCAACCCCAAACCACATTGAAAAAAATAAAAAATAAAAAACACACACCCACAGACCGACAACATATTTCACAGTAAAAAAAATGAAAAATAAAAAAAGTTTGGACCTCGAAAAAAGATTAGCTCAACATATCTACATCCTAAAATTCACACAAAACCTAGATCTCATAAATGCAATAAATCATCCATCAAATTCATAATATAAGAGCCTGTGTATTCGTTAACGGCCTTGGTTCCCTCATAAACGGCGTGTTTAGCCAATTTACCGGGAAGCAACAATGGCACCGCCGTATGGATCTCCCTCGATGTCATGGTTGGCTTCTTTTTGTAGCGAGCCGAACGCGATGCCTCCTGAGCGAACTTCTCCAAGATATCGTTGATGAAGCTGTTCATGATCCCCATGGCCTCGGGGGAAATGTCCATGTCAGGGTGAACCTGCTTCAGCACCTCCAAGATGTAATCATTGTAACTTTCAACGCTCTTCTTCTTCTTGTCGCTGCCACCTTCCTTCGAGATCTTCTTCTCGGCCTTCGGGTTTTTCTCTGCCTTTCCTGGATCCATGGATGAACTTCGAGATTCTTCTGTTGATCAGGCCAAAAAGAGCGTTCGCGCGAGCGAGTGTTAAAAGAAAGAATGCGATGTGTGATGAAGCGAAGAAAGTAGAAAAATATATGTAGTTACTACTCACTAGGAGCTCAATTCGCACGCGTTTCAACTTTCAATTATGGTGTTTTTTTTTTAATCAATTTTTATTCAATGGGCTACTTACCACGTAATGGGCTTTTTCTTGGGCCTTGGCTTGTTCTTCTTTCAAAGCCCAAAAACAAAGCAAAACAAAACAATTGTCTGGAAACAAATCAATGACCATGACCTTGGACCATGGAAAAAGCAGAGGAAGAGTTACTCAGAGTGAGAAAGCAATGTCATGAGGAAGCTTCACCAATCACCAGCTAAACGAGTTTCAGGAGTGAGACCGACACGGAGAGAAATAAGAAGAAAAAAAAATCATCAATGCCCTGTGGTTACTTTTGAAATCACTTAGGTCCATGTGTACTTTCATCATATATATATATGTGATAAAAAAACACACGAATATAGATGAATATGAAACATATCAAAGGAATATTGATGAATTTTTCTAAAAAAATAAACCATTGTAGTGAATAAAATAAGGGTTTGCTTTTTCTATTAGATAGCTTATCTACATTGAGACCAAAACGACGTCATTTTGAGGTGGAAATTGAAATATTTTTGCAATTATATTTTGTTTTGGGTTATAATAGTCTTTTTTAATATAATTTTTTAACATAAAACAACGTCATTTTGGGAATAAATGTAAATAATTTATCTACGTTTACGATAGAAACATTAAAGCCGTAAAATAAAAGAAACAAAAAAAGAAAAAGAAAAAGAAAGTTAAGAGTATATACAGTAGAAGAAAAGTTTCTTACATTTTCGAGGGGAAAATAGGGCACAATAGTTAACTCTATAGCAGTATAGCTTTCAGTTTCACCTTCCCTATTTTTATTATTATTATTAGAGGAAGAAAAAAATGGTATGTGTTAAAAAGCAAGTAAAAACGGTCCTTCGTGAAAATTGATAAAAATGTTGCGTTTTATTATTTTGACCATTTTTAAAAACGCCGCGTTTTAAAACGTAAAAGCGATAAAAACTTATGTTTTTACCGTTTTGACCATTTTTATTTAAAACGAAATTAAAAAAAAAATTATGAAAAAAGAAATTAAAGAAAAACCCAACTTTTTCGTTTCCTTCAAATCATATGCACAGAACTAATTCAACCCAAAAGCTTAAGCTGGTGGGTGAGGGTTTTTTAATGGTTTATATTATTCTCTAACACGCCCCCTCACACGAGAGTCCATTGGGCTTGAAGGGTGGATAATGCACAGGCCCACCTACCTGTGCGAATAGAGAAATTCCACTTGACAGAAAGTGGGGGGCGGCGAGGATCGAACCCGGAACACAAGACTCTGATACCATGTAAAGAACCTTGGGATACACCACCCCAAAATCTTTTTGAATATTTTTGTTTATAATTATGTCTTATAAAGCTGCAATTCTATTATAAGTTATGTTATGAGAATCATTTTGTGTTTTTGGGTCATTGTGTGCATTGAAAAAGGTGAAATTATATCCTCATGAGTGATGATCCAAAATCTGCAGAGTGTATGAAGCAGTTAGAGCATATTGGTTATCCATTACTTGTTCGTTATCACTATTTATAATTTTAATATTTGGTTATCAAAAATAATTTTCCTTTTTAGATAGATAAGTGGCTCAACACATATGTTCATTATGTGATATTATCTTTACATGCATATATATAATTTTGTATCTTGACCTTAAGTATTAGAAAGTAGAAACTTTACGTTTCGTGATGTTTCTACGTTTTACGTTTCTATCACCCATTTCCGTTTCTACGTAAAGATTCGAGTTTGACAACATTGCTAATATGATCTCGTTTTTTGTTCTTTATAAAAAAAATACTTATATTACTCATTTTTTAGGAATTAAATTAGATCTTTATTAAATTTCTGATGATCATATTTTTAAAGAACTAGAATTGTTTAGAGAACAAAATTTGATCTTTTTCTGTAGGAGACGAAAGTGTGAATCGTATTTTTTGTTAAGACCCAAAATGGGCTTTATTCTTATTATTATTATTTTCACCTATTTTCCCCTTTTTGGTATACATTTTTTTGTGAGTTTTTTTTAAATAGTTTTAGTTTTTATTTTATTTTTTACGAAGACCTTAACAAATGAGTCTTTTTTCCTTCTGAAAATCTATTTTTCTTTTAAATAGATTTCAAACAAGCTCTAAAGTTTCTCAAGAAAAAAAAAATAAAGGGAATCAAGGGTGAGGAATGTTAACACTTTTTTTTTTTTTTGGTAATCAAGAATGTTAACACTTTTACTGTTGTACACTTGAGTAAAGTGCAAAACCCTTCGTCTATCAAAAAAAAATGCAAAACCATTTCAAAATAATGATTTTCACACAGGTTTATATCTAATCTGTAACATCCCAAATATAATAACAATAATAATAATAATATTAAAAAAAAAATCTTGGACCTCAAGTTTTTTTTTGTTCTGCTTTCGTTCTGTGGAGTTCAAAATGGTAAAAAAGAAATCTACTTCAGCTCTAGGTACTTTAGATAGGCAGGATTAAAGGGGGGAAAATAATCTAAACTAAAAAAAAAAATTATATTTACTTCACTTCGATTTTGGTTCAATATTTGTTTTAATGGAAAAGTATATGTAATTTTAAAGTATGTAAAGTTGTGTTATTTTAAGTGTAACAGCCCGTTGTACACCGGTATTGTTAACATTGATTATGATATTAAGCGCAGTTACAATCACAGTGATTAGATTAATTAAATTACGGGCAAATTTTTCTTTTAACATGTTCCTTTTCTTACATCAACACATTTTCCGTAATCAATTAAAACCACACTATAATTGTAAAAGCAATTTGCGGAAGCATACATTTTCTAACATCATAAATCATTCTTTTTATTCAATTCATTTAAACTCACCATCTAACTCTCTCATTTTACCAAGTCATAGTCCTTTACGTTGTCTACGCGTGGTTTCAAACCACGTACCATTTGGAGTTCTACCCATCAAGTTAAGCCCCTTTCTTTTAGTCTAGAAAAACCTGAATTTTCGAAAATTACACTGTGGTAATCGATTACCAGTGGGTGGTAATCGATTACCACCTGTCAAAAATGAGGCAGTAGCCAATTTTTCAATTCCTTTGTTCTGGTAATCGATTACCAGCTTTGGGTAATCGATTACCTCACATGGTAATCGATTACCAAAGGCCAGTAATCGATTACCAGTGCAGACAGTAGCTAATTTTTCGTCCCCTGTTGCATGGTAATATATTACCATGCTTGGGTAATCGATTACTATGCAGCAAAATGACAGATTACAGCAGTTTTGAGCCCCAAAAAGGGTGTGTAATCCATCCCTAACCCCTTGGTACTCCACATAACACATAATCATGTCCTAATGTTGGCTCTAGGCCCTTCCATCATGCATTTTCCTTAAGTTTAAACATCATATACAAGGTTCTCAAATAATGGCCATTTTTACAACATTACTCATCAAGACTTCAAGGCTATGAATGTGGCAATGGACAAGTCCCATGCTCACTCAAAATATACAGTTATCCAAGCCATGAATAATAAAACATAAACAAGACTTAGCATATGACCATGAACACTAACAAAAGCATGGAAATGACATCATGCAATATGTTCATGACCTAAGTCTCAAAATACTAATGGTATGCTATGTGCACTCCATAAACTCCTCCAAAAAGCCATGCAATCCCAATGCACCGCATGCCAATCCAATGTCCACTATACGGGCTTCTTGCCCGAAGCTCCTCCCGGCTCATAGTGACCTGAAATGTGGTCCCCCAAACACGGGGTGAGATATACGGATATATCTCAGTAAACCAATGGAGCTAGAGGCTCTCTCCACTCCATGGCTCACTAAAATGTATCAAAATGACATAATATGACATGCAAGTAAAACAATATCACCATCCACCTGGAGACACCCAAGAACATCCACTCATGGATTCATGTTCAAGGACTCCATCATATAACTCCCGAGACAGTCCTGGCGCCTCTCCCATGGTTGAGAAGACTCCATGGCAATACCCAACCGGAACTCCTCATGAGCCCTATCCGGCGGACGTCCCCCGCTTGGATCATCCTGATGTCGCTCCCAGAGTCAACACCATGGCATCTCCAACTGGCATTCTCCCGTAGGACGAACCCAGCGGATGTCCAAACCAACACACGTCAACTGGCCAGTGACCAAACAATTTTTCACAAAATACAAGCAATATGCATACAAGCACACAATCACATCATGTCATCACTACATAATCCAACCACAACCTTCCTCTAGGTGTGGTGGAGCTCACTAGGGATTAAACCCAAGTTCCAAGAGTTTACCTTAACACGAGCAATACCGTTCCAAACGTATGCTCCAAATCAACTTTTCACAATTCCGACCGTGTGAGGCACCCTACAACAATCATCAAACCCAAATTACACCAAAACTCATTTTTCATCAAAATTCCTCAAATTCCTCTAAGTTAAAAACCTATATTTTTCACCAAAAATTAACATAGCATTTCTAGCTTATAGACATGATTCTAAGGCCTTTTCATCTAATAGCATTTTTCCATTTGAGCTCTCTATCATCACACATCTAAAATCAAAGGTTTGAACACAAATTCATAGATCTAAGAAATCAACTATCAAAAGACCACAAATATACTTACAATGTGTAGTATGATCACCACCAAGGCTTCACTAAACCATTTGAAGATCAAAACTCCAAGAAATCTCCAAAAACACTAATGGGTCGAATCTGAGTTGCTCAAAAACGCGGCCAAGGAGATGGATTCAAGGCTTCTAAGTGCTACCAATGGCTTTGGAAGATTGCTTACGATAGATTTCAACACCAAAATCAAGCGATTCGGTGGAGAAACGAAGAAATGGGAAGAAATGGAAGAAAATGGTGTTTTGGCCCTTCCTCACTGTGTGCGCGCGAGAGATGGAGAGGAAAAGAGAGAAAGAAGGAAAGAAAAGGAGGTGGGGCCAAGTGACTTCGGTCACACGGGTCCCACACGCGATCTAACTTTAACTCCGATAAAATTTCCGATCACAAATCCTTAATCTAAATATTTTTCCAGTCCATGACATATTTTTATTTCTCCAAAATATTGATAAAAATATCACACCTATCGGTACACTCACACCTCAGTATTTTAACACTAACAATTCACTATTCATCAATTTTTCCCAAATTTGCCTATTCACTCGATTTTCCGCCCTGATTCCATTTCCAGCATTATTTTTGTCATATGAACTCTCTAACTCAGTATTTTTGCCTCATAACACACGGTTGGCAAATTACCATTTTGCCCTTTTTGCCCATTTTGGCCATAATCCTTGGATTTTCACAAATCCACCAACTTTCATTTCACAATATAATATAAAAATAAACATTTAAATATTTGAGGTGTTATATTCACCCCACCTTTTTGAAATTTTGTCCGCAAAATTAAATCATACCTGCTCGCTAACTCAGGATACAGCCGGAGAATCTCGTCCTCCCGCTCCCAAGTAGCCTCCTCAGGTGTGCGGCCTTCCCACTGAATCTTCAGCATGGGAATCACTTTACTTCTCAATCGCTTTTCACTACGATCCAAAACTGCAATAGGACCAATGGGAGTCTTCAAGTTCTCCCTGATTTCAATATTATCCGGCATCACCACATGTGACTCATCCGGAACATAACGTCGCAACTGCGACACATGAAAAACATCATGTAAATTAGATAACTGAGGGGGTAAGGCAAGCTGATAGGCCACCAATCCTACTCTTTTCATAATCTGATATGGCCCAATGAACCGTGGACTCAGCTTCCTCACACCCAACGCACGGCCAACACCTGTGACCGGCGACAAACGTACAAACACATGGTCACCTTCCTCAAATTCCAGCGGTCTATGCTTATTGTCATAATAGCTTTTCTGCCGATTCTGTGCCTGTTTCAATTTCTCTCTGATCATTTCAATTTGCACTGTCGTTTCCTGCACAAAATCCGGACCAAATCTTTCTTTATCGCCTACCTCAGTCCAACAAGTGGGCGTACGACACCTCCTGCCATACAAAACCTCATATGGTGCCATACCCAGACTGGAATGAAAACTGTTATTATAAGAAAACTCCACCAGTGGTAAGTACCTATCCCAGGCATTACCCTGTTCCAGTGTGCAAGCTCTCAGCATATCCTCAAGTGTCTGTATGGTCCTCTCAGTCTGACCATCAGTCTGCGGGTGATAAGCAGTGCTCAGCCGGAGCTGAGTGCCAAAAGCCTGCTGCAAAGCTCCCCAAAATCGTGAAGTAAACTTCGGGTCCCGATCACTAACAATGCTAATCGGTATCCCATGGAGTCTAACAATCTCCTTTACATACAGTGTAGCCAACTTCTCTGTGGTGTAGTCTACTCGTACTGGTAGAAAATGTGCAGACTTCGTGAGTCGGTCCACAATAACCCAAATCAAATCATAACCAGCTTGAGTTCTCGGCAATCCAACAACAAAATCCATTGAAATACTCTCCCATTTCCATTCAGGTATATCCAGCGGCTGAAGTAATCCAGCAGGTTTCTGATGCTCTATTTTCACTTTCTGACAAACCAAGCACTTAGATACGTACTCGGCAACATCCCTTTTCATCCCAGGCCACCAGAACTTCACTTTCAAATCTTGGTACATCTTTGTGGCACCTGGGTGGATAGCATATTGACCCTTATGGGCCTCAGTCATAACTTCCTCTGCAAGTTCCTTGGGCACAACAATCCTGCCCTGATATAACAATAGTCCCTGTTCATTAACAGATATGCCACTCTGGCCTTTCAAGTACTTTATACTTTCATTTCTGATTTGAGTCTCTTTAATCTTCTCGTGCAGTTCGTTCTCAATCCGAGTCAACTCCATATCACACATTCTTCCTGCAAAGAAATCCGTTATTTTCATATCAAGAAATTGCTCAATCACTTCATTGTCCCACATCATCATATGAGATAAACTAACAGACTTCCTACTCAATGCATCTGCCACAACGTTGGCCTTTCCCGGGTGGTATTTCAGCTCAAAGTCATAATCTTTCAAGAATTCAACCCATCTACGCTGCCTCATATTCAGCTCCTTCTGATCAAATAAATATTTCAAGCTTTTATGGTCGCTGAACACAGCAAACTTCATTCCATACAGAAAATGCCTCCAAATTTTCAAGGCAAACACAATAGCAGCCAATTCTAAGTCATGCGTCGGATAATTTTCTTCATGCGGTCTTAACTGCCTAGACGCATATGCAATCACTTTTCCTTCCTGCATCAGTACGCTCCCTAAACCTTTCTTAGAAGCATCACAATATAATACAAACTCACCCTCCGGATCAGGTAGAGTCAACACCGGAGCAGTGGTCAATTTCTCTTTCAGTAATAGAAAACAGTCCTCACATTCCTGGGTCCACACAAAAGGAGTATCCTTTCGTGTTAATCGAGTCAACGGTAGAACCATTGCAGAAAATCCCTGTATAAATCGGCGATAATAGCCAGCAAGCCCCAGAAAACTTCTAATTTCAGTCACAGTCTTTGGTCGTTCCCAGTCACTTACCGCTTCAATCTTGCTTGGATCCACTGCAACACCGCTTGCAGAAATAACATGACCCAAAAATTGCACCTCAGACAACCAGAATTCACACTTAGACGGTTTAGCATATAACTTCTTGTCTTTCAACACCTGCAACACAGTCCTCAAATGGTCCATGTGCTCCTCTTTACTCTTAGAATAAATCAAAATGTCATCAATGAACACAATTACAAACTGGTCCAAATACGGTTTGAAAATGCGGTTCATATAATCCATGAACACCGCAGGGGCATTAGTAAGCCCAAAAGGAATCACTTGATATTCAAAATGTCCATATCTGGATCGGAAAGCTGTTTTAGGTACATCCTCCGGTTTAATCCGAATCTGGTGATATCCGGACCGGAGATCAATCTTTGAAAATACACAGGCACCCCTCAACTGGTCTAATAAATCATCAATACGCGGTAATGGGTACCGGTTCTTAATAGTCACTTTATTTAGCTGTCGGTAGTCAGTGCACAGTCTCATGCTACCATCCTTTTTCTTTACAAATATCACCGGTGCTCCCCACGGAGACACACTCGGCCTAATAAAATTCTTCGCCGACAGTTCTTCAATATGTTTCTTCAACTCAGCCAACTCAAGTGGCGACATCCGGTATGGAGCCAAGGAGATCGGCCCCACACCAGGCAATAAATCAATCGAGAATTCAATCTCTCTCTCTGGCGGGAATTCCGGTATCTCATCCGGAAATACATCCTCAAACTCATTAACAACTGGTATAGCGGAAATCTCTTCCTTTTTATCACCCACCAATCCGCCCAACAAGACATAACCCAAATATCCAGCCTTCAAGGCTTTCACAGTTTGACTTACAGACAAATATAGAGACGGACAAACAGACGGCCTCTCGTGAGATAGTAACAACCTCTTCCCGCAGCAATCAATCATTGCGCAGTTCCGAGACAACCAATCCATCCCCAAAATCAAATTGACAGAGGCCAGGGGTAAGATAATTAAATCAATGGTATAACCCCTGCCTAAATAAGTAAACTTCACATCTTCACAAATCCAAGACGACTCACTAACCTCTCCAGTAACAGTAGTAATACGCATCGGAGGAACCATCCGTGTTACCTTTAAGTCCAGCGCCTTAGCCACATAGTCCGCCACAAATGAATGTGTTGCTCCCGAATCAAACAACACAGATAAATCAACATTAGAGAGAAAAATTATACCTTTAACCAAATTCGGAGCCTTTTCAGTACGTTGCGCATTAGTAGTATAAACTCGTCCCACAGTAGGAACAACAGCAATAGGAGCAGCAGTAGTAGTAACTGGCGGCAAGGCCTGCAGATTCGCAGCCTGCCCCAAAGAAGACGGACAATTTCTAGCAAAGTGGCCATTCCGACCACATTTATAACAAGCCGACGGATCAGCACCACATACACCTTTGTGGTATTTACCACACTTCCCACATTGTGGGGTAGGATATCTGTTCGCAGCACCACCACCACCAGTATTTCCACCCCTCTTGAACTGACCAGGAGGCTGCCTCACATGCAACCCCCTACCTCTATTATTATTATTGAAACCTCCCCTGTTAGTATTACCAGAAGGACCAGGTGTCCTCTTAACATCTAGATCTTTTGTCGAATCAGATTTCGGATACCATCCATAAACAGTCTCGACCCTCTTACATTGGGTCACCAAATCAGCAAAGTTCCTCACCGCAGTATTAGACATTCTCTTTGCAATCTTCTCACTCAGCCCTCTTTGAAATTTAGCTGACAAGAATTCCGGAGTAGGTAGAGTACCTCCATAATTAGCAAACTTCACAAGCTCATTAAATTTTGCCACATAGGCATCCACAGTCATAACTCCCTGTACCAGATTATCGAATTCACCTTGCTTTGCCTCCCGAACATCGCGGGGAAAATATTCTTCATGAAATAATCCTTCAAACATAGTCCAAGTAAGAACCTCTCCCTGAATAACAAATGGGCGAGACACATTGTCCCACCACTCTTGGGCATCACCCTCCAGCATATAAACAGAATACAATAACTTCTGCGGATCTTGGCACCTCATAACTTGAAAAATCTTATCCATACCCCTCAACCAAGCAGTGACCTCCTTTGGGTCCCTCGACCCCAGAAATGCGGGTGGCTTATGTTTCCTAAAAGATATGAGCCTACGCTCATCATCAGCATTATCAAGCACCTGCCCAGCAGCCCCAGTGGATTGGGCAACAGATGATGGATCAGGAACATAACTAGGGTCAGTAGTAGTATGATGACTAGCCTCACCAGTGTGGTGACTAGCCCCACTCTCCCCCTGTTGAGGAGTAACAGATGGCGTCGGTGTAGGAGTCACCGTAGCCGTATGTGGAGGTGTATTATCCCTCCTAGGACGACCTCTATCCGCCCTCATCTCAGCCATAAAGGCCTGCTTCATATCCTGATTAGCTTTCATCAGGTTCTCAGTCATATTTCTATTTGCAGCCGTCTCCGCCTGCAGAGCATTCAGGACTGCAGTGACCGGATCCGGTGGCAAAGGACCTGCACCACGTGCCCCACGGCGACCTCGTGCCCTACTCATGATATCTGTACATGTAACACAAAGGAATGAGTTGATCAGACCCACACTGAGGAATCACATATACATTAATCATAAATAGTTCACAGATAGCTATGACACACAAGATACAAACACATAAACAATCAGAGTTCCCTAAACAAAACTGCTCTGATACCATAAAATGTAACAGCCCGTTGTACACCGGTATTGTTAACATTGATTATGATATTAAGCGCAGGTACAATCACAGTGATTAGATTAATTAAATTACGGGCAAATTTTTCTTTTAACATGTTCCTTTTCTTACATCAACACATTTTCCGTAATCAATTAAAACCACACTATAATTGTAAAAGCAATTTGCGGAAGCATACATTTTCTAACATCATAAATCATTCTTTTTATTCAATTCATTTAAACTCACCATCTAACTCTCTCATTTTACCAAGTCATAGTCCTTTACGTTGTCTACGCGTGGTTTCAAACCACGTACCATTTGGAGTTCTACCCATCAAGTTAAGCCCCTTTCTTTTAGTCTAGAAAAACCTGAATTTTCGAAAATTACACTGTGGTAATCGATTACCAGTGGGTGGTAATCGATTACCACCTGTCAAAAATGAGGCAGTAGCCAATTTTTCAATTCCTCTGTTCTGGTAATCGATTACCAGCTTTGGGTAATCGATTACCTCACATGGTAATCGATTACCAAAGGCCAGTAATCGATTACCAGTGCAGACAGTAGCTAATTTTTCGTCCCCTGTTGCATGGTAATCGATTACCATGCTTGGGTAATCGATTACTATGCAGCAAAATGACAGATTACAGCAGTTTTGAGCCCCAAAAAGGGTGTGTAATCCATCCCTAACCCCTTGGTACTCCACATAACACATAATCATGTCCTAATGTTGGCTCTAGGCCCTTCCATCATGCATTTTCCTTAAGTTTAAACATCATATACAAGGTTCTCAAATAATGGCCATTTTTACAACATTACTCATCAAGACTTCAAGGCTATGAATGTGGCAATGGACAAGTCCCATGCTCACTCAAAATATACAGTTATCCAAGCCATGAATAATAAAACATAAACAAGACTTAGCATATGACCATGAACACTAACAAAAGCATGGAAATGACATCATGCAATATGTTCATGACCTAAGTCTCAAAATACTAATGGTATGCTATGTGCACTCCATAAACTCCTCCAAAAAGCCATGCAATCCCAATGCACCGCATGCCAATCCAATGTCCACTATACGGGCTTCTTGCCCGAAGCTCCTCCCGGCTCATAGTGACCTGAAATGTGGTCCCCCAAACACGGGGTGAGATATACGGATATATCTCAGTAAACCAATGGAGCTAGAGGCTCTCTCCACTCCATGGCTCACTAAAATGTATCAAAATGACATAATATGACATGCAAGTAAAACAATATCACCATCCACCTGGAGACACCCAAGAACATCCACTCATGGATTCATGTTCAAGGACTCCATCATATAACTCCCGAGACAGTCCTGGCGCCTCTCCCATGGTTGAGAAGACTCCATGGCAATACCCAACCGGAACTCCTCATGAGCCCTATCCGGCGGACGTCCCCCGCTTGGATCATCCTGATGTCGCTCCCAGAGTCAACACCATGGCATCTCCAACTGGCATTCTCCCGTAGGACGAACCCAGCGGATGTCCAAACCAACACACGTCAACTGGCCAGTGACCAAACAATTTTTCACAAAATACAAGCAATATGCATACAAGCACACAATCACATCATGTCATCACTACATAATCCAACCACAACCTTCCTCTAGGTGTGGTGGAGCTCACTAGGGATTAAACCCAAGTTCCAAGAGTTTACCTTAACACGAGCAATACCGTTCCAAACGTATGCTCCAAATCAACTTTTCACAATTCCGACCGTGTGAGGCACCCTACAACAATCATCAAATCCAAATTACACCAAAACTCATTTTTCATCAAAATTCCTCAAATTCCTCTAAGTTAAAAACCTATATTTTTCACCAAAAATTAACATAGCATTTCTAGCTTACAAACATGATTCTAAGGCCTTTTCATCTAATAGCATTTTTCCATTTGGGCTCTCTATCATCACACATCTAAAATCAAAGCTTTGAACACAAATTCATAGATCTAAGAAATCAACTATCAAAAGACCACAAATATACTTACAATGTGTAGTATGATCACCACCAAGGCTTCACTAAACCATTTGAAGATCAAAACTCCAAGAAATCTCCAAAAACACTAATGGGTCGAATCTGAGTTGCTCAAAAACGCGGCCAAGGAGGTGGATTCAAGGCTTCTAAGTGCTACCAATGGCTTTGGAAGGTTGTTTACGATAGATTTCAACACCAAAATCAAGCGATTCGGTGGAGAAACGAAGAAATGGGAAGAAATGGAAGAAAATGGTGTTTTGGCCCTTCCTCACTGTGTGCGCGCGAGAATGGAGAGGAAAAGAGAGAAAGAAGGAAGAAAAGAAAAGAGGTGGGGCCAAGTGACTTCGGTCACACGGGTCCCACACGCGATCTAACTTTAACTCCGATAAAATTTCCGATCACAAATCCTTAATCTAAATATTTTTCCAGTCCATGACATATTTTTATTTCTCCAAAATATTGATAAAAATTTCACACCTATCGGTACACTCACACCTCAGTATTTTAACACTAAAAATTCACTATTCATCAATTTTTCCCAAATTTGCCTATTCACTCGATTTTCCGCCCTGATTCCATTTCCAGCATTATTTTTGTCATATGAACTCTCTAACTCAGTATTTTTGCCTCATAACACACGGTTGGCAAATTACCATTTTTCCCTTTTTGCCCATTTTGGCCATAATCCTTGGATTTTCACAAATCCACCAACTTTCATTTCACAATATAATATAAAAATAAACATTTAAATATTTGAGGTGTTATATTAAGAGAGAAAAAAAGATAGATAAAGGAGGAGAGAGTTGACAAAATAAAATAAAGATGTGGGTCTCATCTCTTTGTGGGAGTGAAAGGATATAAGTTGCGGCATTTAAAAAAAAACATTTTTTCCTTATTTTAATGTTGATTTTCAAATGTTTAATTTTAAAAAATTTGGTCCTTACTATTAAGGAGTCGGTGTCGGTCCTTACAATTTTCATTTATTTTGGATTTAGTTTATATAATTTCTACTCATTAACGTATTTGTTGTTATTTTTTTATAAAATACTAGTTATAATTTTTTTTTTGGTGAAATAGTTATTATGTTTTTAAAGTATCAAGGTATTAATTTTTGAACGACCAAAATATAACATTGTTGGGCATTAATACTAGTTTCTATTGCAAACAATCACTGTTGGGTAAACTTTATTTTTATTTAATATTTTGTTTTAAATTCTTAGATAAATTTCCTACCAAAACCTTTTTTTATATTTTAATATGTTTTATTTTAAGTAACATGAATGTATTTATATTTCAAAAATTATAAAATTTATCAATTCATTTTTATTGTAAGATTTTTGTGCAACCTATATAATAATATGATATGTTATTATTAGAATTATTTAAATTCTTAAATAATTATTTTGACATTTAAATTCAATTCAATGTCATTGAAATTTTTTTATTAACATTTACTAATATATTGACATATTTTTAAAAGATTTAGACTTCGAATTAGTAGATAAAATAGTCAAATTTCTCTAACAATTTGCTATTATATGATTGGATAATAATGCAAAAGTGTTTTACATAAAATATAATCAAAATTAAATCCTTATTTTTTTATTGATGTGATAAGCTATGATTGATTGATAAAATAAAAACAAGAATTACATATATGTTGAATATGGAAAGAGGAATTTGAACCTGATACCTCATTTTTGGTGGAAAGCTAGGTTAATGGCTTTTAGAAACAAGTTACAGGAAGAATCAACGAAAATTTATTGTAAAATTACTTAAAATAGTAGATAATTAAAATAATATACAAGAAAAATTGTCCACAAAATTAGACAGACTGGTAGAAAATAGAAATAATAATTATAGACTCTGACTCTCGGACATCAAATCAGGTTGGGTAAATTCACCAAAAAAAATATAAGAAAAAACATTTTTGGCCTAACATTTAAGGTTTAATTAAAGAGGTAGGTTATATTTATAAATTTTTTTGTTTACAAACTCTTACAAAATTTTTTGTTTATAAACTCTTCCAAATTTCCTATAAAAGGAGATTAATAAACCCCATTAAAGTTACCTGCATTTTTTAATGCTTACTATTTTTCTTAATTCTGGCAAATAAGGGCACGGTGTTAACTCTAGCTTCCACCATCCCTTACTCTTTTTATTATTTTGAGTTACCACGGACCCCACTACTAAGAGTCACCTAATTGCATTTACTTTTATTGTTTCTTTATTAGTAATGTTTAATTTAATTCTTTTTAATTTTAATTTTAATAAAAGAATGTTACTGTATGAGCGTGTATTGTATAAAGAGCATTGCTTTCACAAATATATTTTTTAGAGAAAAATATCAAATTATTAATATAGCATTTTCCAACTGCTTAAGTTTTTAGGATAAGTTAATTTTTTTATATGATATCATAGCTTTAGTGTCATGGGTTCGATTCTCTTCACTGGTATTTAATTAATAATCAATTAAACCTTATGAAATTTCTTAGTGCAAGTAAAGTAGGTGTGTCTATGTCTATCAAAAAAAAAAGTAAGTGTGTCTATGTATTGTCCGCCTTTCAATTCCAGTGGGAGTCGTGTTAGAAAAATATAAAATCATTAACGTAGTCTCATTTAACAACTTAAGCTTTTAGGTTAAATTAATTTTTCAGTAAGGTGTTTAGTTCCGCGGACTGATCCCCGCATAATTGATTTTATATTTTTTTAAAAAAAATTAATGACTTTCATGAATCTTCCATGAGGAACTCATTAAAATTATTATAAGAGTTGAGGGCTTCGGATAAATGAGATTGCGTCACGTGTCACGATTCATGAATTCCTAAAGACACCATATGAAACTTGAAACGGGAAATAAAAAAATACAAAAAAATAATGTGTTCCCCAAGCAGGTCTCGTGGAAGTTATTACTAAAATTGAAGAAAGTGAGAAACAGACAGTGGAACTATAAACCCTCTACCGAAAAAATATCTTTGGGGGCATACCAAGCATGTAAAATGCATATTGTAACACCCCTCAAATGGTTCAAATTACTTCTCATTTGTATCTCTTGTAAAAGTAGTAGCAGTTTTGATGGCTCCGGGTTTACTAATTAAGGAAAATTTTAATATGATTTGCATTAAAATCATTTAATTATTTGTAAAAAAAATTATCACTTATATTGTTGTGTGTGTTTTTTTTTTTACCAAGTCCACTTTTGACACTGTTAAATACTGTGCTTATATATTTATTTTGCCCCTACCAAAAATAAAAAAATATAGGAGATATAAGTGATCAAGAAAAGAGAAGTATTAGGAGATAAGTGATAAAATATTAAACCCCAAGAAAATTCTCAAACTTTTCCCTTGTAATAATATTATTTTTTTTAAAAGAAAAAAGCTTAAGTGTGGAACAATATGAAACGAAACAAGCTAATGTGGTACATGACACATGCAAATAAATGGTGTTCTGTTTAATGTCCACTGTAATTTGAAGTGGGAAAAATATGTCCAAATCTTTATTTCCTTCAACACTCAGAGTGTCTGTCATGTGCCTCTGATTCCTTCAACACATCAGCACTTGATCTTATCACTGAGCCTTCTTGCGAATCATCATTTGAACCAGTTCTCAATTCCAACAGGCAGTCACATACATCTCTCAACAGTTTCACAACAGAAAAATTTGGGTCAGTGATTTGATATGATTGCAAACATTTAGCCTCCATCATTTCTAGAAGTTGTTCTCGATTAGGCATTTGAAAATCTGGTCCCAAAAGAGCTGAGTTGCAGCTCAGAGAAATTTTTACCTCTTCCAGAGTTGATGAGGCTATCTCTACATTTGAAGTCACTTTTTCATTTGTGGATGGAGGAATATTTTCATCTGCATGTCCTTCATCTCTACTTTGTGATGATGCCACAGTGACATGGCCATCTTGCTTTCCAGCTGCACCATTCTTCATTGATGAGACCCTTACACTTTCTGATTCTTCAAAAAAAAATTAAAAAAAAAATCATTAATCAATCTATTTATGAAAATGAAAGTTTGTTGGCAACACAATAACTAAAAGAAAAATAGCAACACAATAATTAAAAGAAAAATAAATGACACAAAAGTGACATTTTCTTTGGTTTTAGACAATGATAAGACCAATTCAGATGTGTATATACAAAATTTCAGTACTTTTGTAGTACTGAACACTCCCTACATAACCCACTACAATTAGAAAAATATAACTCACCTAACTGTATTTAGTCCACCGACAGCTTTAATGTTAATATCACACAAGTCCCACTTATTTCTAATTTTATTAAAGGAGCACGTACCACGCAAGTCCTGAAAATTTACTCTACATATGCAAGCAATGACCAACATAGAGCATCTTATGACAAACTTTCTGGAAACACAAAAATCAGTATAGACTTGTATATTGCATATGCCAATTAGAGCATATGGTGAGGCCACAGTGCCTCACTTCTACCAGTTGACAACTAACGTGATCCAATTATGCAAACACCATAAGAAAGATGCTGGCATTTTAAGGGGTAAAAAGAAACAATACTCAGGTTCAGTTTAACTAAAAAAAAAATTATAGCCAAAGCAAAATTTATACATTGACTTCTTACTTCTTTTCAGGCACTGTGGCATTAAAGATTTTTCCTGTATTTTACTAAAAAAATATTTCCATCTAATCCACAATACTACCAAGCAAATACGGCACTAAATATTGAATTCATCAAAAGTTGACCATGCTTGGACTGTAGTTTGCAAACCCCAAACCTCAAGGTTTGGGGTGTGCAAACTGAGTTTCATCCACTTATAACATGTTTGGCAAAACCACGGCTGGATTGTGTTTGAACACGTCTTCAGGTATCAATCAATGGTTTGTAAGGCAGTAACAAAAATTGTTTCTTTTCTGATGGGTAAAACCATGGTTTACAAACTATAAACCAAACAAGCCAGTTACAACTAAGATGCCATGCCACTAAAAACGAAAGGTAGACAAAATGCATGAAACTTGTCATCGAGGAAAAGTCCATTGAATACCTGGAGGAATCACTGCAATGGGAGGGGGAACCTCATAATCAGGCAATTCATCAATAGGCTCATCCTTGGGTATGATCAGCGTATGAATACCAGGCATTCTGTTGTTTGGCAACAGAAACTTTCCAGTTTCAACTTTTGGTTCTTTAGATGGTCCTGAAGGGGATGCTCTTTCAGACATAAATCTTCTTTTCCTGCCGGTAACTTGTGAGGATGCAGGATGCTCTCCCCTGTCAACAATACCATCTCGTGTTGGAATTGGGAGTGCTTCAATCCTCCAATTTCCATCGGACGAGAATATTATCTTTTGAGACTGCTGTCTAGAACGACTCTCGGATGATGTGTTGTCTTCTAATTTTGGCTTTTTTAATGGAGGGGTAGCTGAGCTGGGGGCACTATTAGTCGGAGGATGCAAAGGCTGACTCTCTTGACCTCTTAAATGCAACCTTTTCCTTTTCAAATGTCGGGCTTCTTCAACATGCATCTGTTCTTCGTCGCCCTCCATCTCTTCTTCCTGGTTGTTTGGAAAGGCAGAAGTCATTTCAGCAGCTATAGACATTGAAAAAAGAAAGAAAGAAAGAAAGAAAGAAAGGCTGATTAACTCAGCCAACAAAAAATTATATGTGAGTATTATGTACATCAACTTTCTTGGTTTTCTTTTTCTGTTCTGGCACCTGTTAAATTATATCAGATAATCAAGTAAGTATTCAAAAGAGACACTCCGGGGAAAAAGGAAAAAGATAGAGAATAAAGTGGGAAATGCACCTTGTTTTCATCATCCTCAAATATAGCATCTGCCAGAGTTCTATAGTTCTCTTGCTCAATGAATTCCCAATTCATATCGTACAACTTCAGGAGTTTCTTTAATACTGGTTTCACTCTCCATTCACCAATCCCAATAACTGACATTGCACGGTAGGCCGCTACCACTCTTGGATGGGGTGCCATTTCTAATCAGCGAAGAGTTACTTTCACTATAGGCTCCCAAGTGTAAAACGCCCCTAACTTTCAAAGATTTCTGCGATGGGAAATACAATATATGATTTATGAGCAATTAAGCTACAAAACCTAAACATTGAAATATCAGTCACCCAAATTTTCAATAACAAAGCATATAAACCAAAATTCAGACAGACAACGATTAACAAAAGAAATTAAATGACAAAAAAAAAAGCTTCCTATTTTGACATATAGATGTAATATCTTATTCCATCATCCTTTGTAAGAAAACTTTTTTGTAAGTAGTAGAATATAACCCTTCCTAGGCATTTTTGTTTACAATAGACTATCCAACAGCATCAATGAGTCAAAACTTGTCCATCATCATACTCTTTCTAGACTTAAAATTCAAAGCGAAAAACAAACAACATTAGATAGATAAATTTACAGCTGAATAGTTAGGGTAACAACTGCTCATATCATCTGGTGCATTTAGAAAGAGCTAAGACAAAGGAACAACGGGTGATTCAGGCTCCTCAAGCAATACGCGTTGAGTAAAAAGACAAAGCTTAGAAATTTAAGAGCTATAACTATAAGACACACACTCATTTCCCTGAGTGAAGTGAGTGAATGAACCCACAATTACACATAGAAATTTCCTAAAGTTAAGCTTTGAAAAATGATCACAGAACATGAATTTTTTACATGCGCTAGCAAGGAAAGTGAAAACCTCAAGAAGAACATGCAACGGAAAATTTGCACACAACATTGATCTTCCCCACCCAAAACCTGGAATCGACCCCAAACCACATTGAAAAAAATTAAAAAAAAAACACACACACACAGACAGACAACATATTTCACAGTAAAAAAAGAAAAATAAAAAAAGTTTGGACCTTGGAAAAAGCATAGGAAGAATACCTCAGAGAGAGAACAATATACTGAGGAAGCGTCACCAGCAAAACGATTTCAGGAGACCAACAACAGTGGAGAGAAATAACAAAAATCAGAAAAACACTGCGGTGAAGTATGGATTGTCTTGGGATAATTTCTAAGAGAGAGAGAGCATCATCTATAAGAGACCACACGTCTATAAAACTTAAGTACTTTCGCACGTTCTCTTGATCTACATCGAAGACTATTTATAAGCTATAAAATTGACCAAAATAACTTCAGATATAACACCCTCATTACTTTATAACTGATATAACTGACTCATTACTTTATAACTGACATAACTGATTCATTAATATTTTAATTGACGTAACTGACTCATTAATAAAAAAACGGACATTTAAAATTTATCCCAACAATCAACGGTTATAATTTATTCGGAATTACACTTATTAATTAATCATTAATTGCCAATAAATGATAACCGTTGATTGGCGGAAATCAACGATTAGGATTTGATGTCAAATTTCAAAGTTTGACACCGGTATCAATGGATCCTATATATATGGGTAAAGTGTGTGTCATTTTAAAGGAGGTAAAATTATGTCATTTTAAGAGAGAGATAGATAAAAGAGGAGAGAGAGTTGACAAAAAAAAATATGTGGGTCCCACCTCTTTGTGAGAGTGAAAGGATATAAGTTGTGTCATTTAAAAGGATAAATACTTTTCCCTATATATATTTCATAACTCATAATCTTACATCAATCATATACCAAATCAAATCAATGATATTTGAGATTAAATATATCAGTAATTAATTAGGCCATATAACTTGGGATAGGATATTTTTACAATCAAATAATGTTACTACCAATGTTACGACCACATCTTAACCCTTGATTTCCGCCGATCAACGGTTATCATTTATTGCGAATTAGTAATTATTTAATAAGTTTGATTTGAAAAATGATAACCGTTGATTGGCGGAAATCAACGGTTAAGATGTGGCCGTAACATTGGTAGTA
>JAVKPL010005916.1:0-25604 GCA_032173675.1 Gastrolobium villosum | reverse complement strand
ATAATAATTAATATCATAACTAATGTATTTTATTACCTTCGCTCATCAGCAACATCATCAACAAGTGTTTTTAATTCTAAAGTTGGTCATCAGATGAGGGAAAAGATCGTATTTTGTCATCAAAATGGGCTTAGATGGGAACAAATTATCTTCCCATCAAACACCCCAAAACTAAATTGTTGGTTGTCCTCAAACAACTCAAAAATACTGTCTTACCAGCTTTAGTTCATACAGATCAACATCCTTCAGAAATCTAAAGTTTAAATTCACTTCACTTTTCCTATTTCAAGCATTCATAGTAAGAATAAGAATGATTAATCATTGACTTTGTGTTTCATGCCATTGATTATTCAAATTTTACAGCCACAATACCATAACTGAAATCTATGAATCAAACAGTTTGAACAAAGAAAAAATTTCCATTTCAAAAATAAATTAAATTTACACTAGGGAACGGAAAAGAAAACAAATGTAAAGTACTGAAAGCGAAATAAAACTAAACAAATATGAGGGTTTTCTCCTTTTCACCGGGGACCTCTTTTGTCCAACTTGGTATCCTCTCCAGCACTTGTCACAGCCTCTCTAGTAGCATTAGTTTCCTCCTGTGTAGGTGGTCTTCTCCTGAGCTGATCTCTCAATCTTCTTACTTCAGCTTCAAGAAGCCATTTCTCAGTGTGCTTCTGTAGATCACTAATTACTGCAACGAGGTGATCAATGGTGCATCTCATCATTATCGTACCATTACGAATTTGCACAAGCTGCGCCTCAACATCCCACATTCTGAGTTCCAGCAGGTAAATTCTTCCCTCCAGGTATGTTCCAAAGGCCTTGAGGGCTTCTTTGGTTTCTTTTCGTTCTTCAGAATTTTTAAGGAGGACTTTCCTAAGCTGTAGTTCAGCTCTAGTGTTGTGCAGGGAATGAGCATGCGTCAGGGAGTCAGATGCTTTTTTGATTTCGTCCCTGACAACTTGCAAAGTTGGTGCATAGGGGGCAGCACTGATGTCTTTGATGTTGGCTTTAATAATGTCGATAAGCTGCTCTCTGTCTTCCTTCTGTTGTTCTTGGAATTTGATGAAGGAAGATGAGAGTTGGTCCAACCCTTTCCTTAGAGCCTTAAGTTCTTCAGTGGTATCTGTCAAATCAATCTGAGGAACAGATTGTTTTTCAGGAAACAACTTTTTCATCCTTTTCCCCATCATTTTAAAAATCTCAGCAATCCCAATTTGTGATTTTTTTCTTGATGCAATGGGGGAAGCTGGTTTATTTTTCTGCTGCTGGTTGTTATTGGAAGCAGCTGGAGGTTCTTCAAGTGCTTGCCTGATTATTACATCTTTTGTCTTGGAAGAATAGGGGGCTGATGTAGTTTGTCCCTCCATCAGTGGAGGTACTTCCAAGCCTTCCTTTTCTACTAGAGCCCTAGCAAGGGCCTCGTCCCCAGTTATGTCAGGACGGATGACAGGATAAGAGAGTGGTCCTCCCAGATTGATCTGTCTGGGAACGATTGGCTTTTTCTTTTTAAGGGATTCAACAAGAATCACCTTTCCCTTGTCAAGTTTCTTCTGTGGCTGAGCCTCTTGCTCAGCCACCTGTTCTTCTGTAGCAGGTGCTGCTTCTATTTCTTTAATCCCCTTTCCTTTATGTTGCATAGGAGAGGGTTGTTGTATTCTTGATGGAGGTGAGGAATGAGCTGGTGATAGGGGAGGGGATGGAACGTCAAGAGACTCAGTAGCAGAACTACTTGGGGACGTCTCCCTAGCAGTAGGTTTTGATGTTCCTCCTTTCTCCAGCCTCTTGCCAATAGGCTCATTGTCCTCACTATCTTCCTCCTTGTCAGAGAGGGTGATGGGCTTCTCAGAGGATACTCCTTCTCCCCTTTTTGTGGCTGCTCTTAGTTCATTATAGCTGAAGCTTTTCAAATTGGAAGATTGCAAGATCTCACCCTCACTTCTTGAAGTGACAGATATGGAGGCTGATGAGTTAGTGCTATTTGAGCTGATGTTATGGCCACTCCTGTTTACACTTCTAGAAGTGAACCCTACATCAATGCCAAGAAAATCAGCTTAAGAATGACTCAATCACCGTCATTGGCCTTATAACAAAAACAAAATAAACAAAGTCATCACCCATAATACCAAATTTACATGGATAGATGGACTTCCACAAAACCCCATAATTATTCTTATGTTGTCTTAACAAGAACTTCCCTCGGACTCGGATTACAGTTTGGAGGAATTATCTTACAGAAAACATTACCTCTGATCAGTTTGGAATGGGGTTATCTCTTTTTAAAAAGGATTTGGGTGAGAAGATATTTTCATGTGTAGATGGTTATCTCTTTTTTTTTCTTTCCAATAAAAAATACAAACAAAACGTAACATAACCATTTTATAATCCGACAAGTAAGCCAAAATCGTAATATTGATGATGCACTCTCAAGGTTTTTTTTTTGGTGGGATGACAAAAGTATTTCTGGCTGATGTAAAAATATTTTGTCCGCCACATATACATTTTTTTATCAGAATCTAATATTGGATCTTGATTTTCAAAAAAATCAGCAAATTTTGGTGAATATGTATGTGTCTGTAGTGGATATATCTTTTTATCACAGCCATAGAAAAACTAAACCCATAATTTTTATGCTAAAAATGTAAATTGTGATATTTGAACTTTGGATTTTTTATCATATATTTGCAAATTTTAAATATTTTTTATTAAAACAAGGGTAAAAATCAAATAGTTTTTCAATCAATCTGGAAAGAAAACTATCCATAAAGTTAACAACTTTAACCCTGTGAAAATCAATCCCATATTCATTTCCAAACCCCAACAGAACCAAAAATCTGGAGAATAATTAGCTCATTCACATATTGACAGAAAACAAATATATATATATATATATGAAGATGCAAGTCAAAAAGAAGAAGGTGACCTGTAATGGAAGGGCTCGCAGCCTTAATGCAATTGCTAAAGCAAGCACCCATCAACAAAATCACCCCTATAAACGAAGATTTCAAAGGTTAAGGCTTTCAAATGCAAGCAAAAAAAAAGTGTCAAACTTCAAAGGGTGAAAAGGCAAGTTTGCAAAAATGGGGTGGATAAAAAGAGTAACAACCACAGAATGAAATGCAAACAAAACAGAAGAAAAAGAAATCACTTGGCTTAACGCAGATCCTAGTGATTGCGCACTGAATAGGTGAGATTTCAGAAACCTTTTTACAAGTCTTGATGATTTGGATGTTGACGAGAAGGATCAGGGAAGCAAGGGTCAAAAGAGGAAATTTGGTCACTTTTTTAATGGAGTCTATAATTTTCGTAGCCTTTTTTATCCTGGTTGTAAAAGGGTTTAGAGTGAGTACCTTAGTGGTTTAACCCTTTATTTATAGCGGATTTTTGGGCCTTTTAGCAATATTGGGCTCAATAGCTGTTTGGATAGGATCATCATTAATAGAAGATCCCTTCCAATTAATTATAGGATTAATGTATAAGATAATTTTATTTCTTACACACACACACAAATATATATATATATATATATATATATATATATATAAATATAAATAAATGTGTGGGACTGTAACATCCCGCATAATTAGTAAAATACATAAGTACTATATGTTATAGATGTATGTGTAGATTTCGGATTTATGGTGTATGTGTGATGGTTTGCGAATTGTTGATCTTTATCCTTGGATGAGACTAAGGTAATTAATTAAATTAAATCATAGGAGGATAAATATGTAGGCATGTGAGTTTAATCATATGAGTAATGTGAGTGTGGGTTAGAAGGCCTTAGTGTTTATTGGACTTTGGAAGTGGGCTAGTGTGTGTGTGGACTTGTCACCTTTGGACTTATGTGATTTGATTCTTTGTGTGTGTGGCCAATGGCCCAAGGTTGGCTTTTGGATCCACCTTGTTCAGCCCAAAGTTGTACCCAATATTTCTTCCCCTAAGCCTTGTCCAACAAGGTTGTTTGTGCACCAAGGAACTTGCACATGGCTAGATGTATTTCCTTCTCTTTCATGCGCACAAGAAGGTGGAAAACACTTAGAAAAATCTGCCAATTTCCCTCTTGTTGACCGCCACCTCACCTTGCTTATGCATCACTTGATTTCAATTTCATTGCATGGAAGACACATGTGCACTTTAGCATGATTTTAGGCTGCATACTTCCCCATTTAGGCGCACATGGAGGAGTCTTGGTGCAGATTTTTTTTATGACACAAATCTGACTTGAGTGTTGACCAAGTGAACCACCTTACACCTTCCATCATGAGGCTGAATTGTGCAGATTTTTGCATGCTTTAGGCAGTCCATCATGAGCCAAATCTTCCCCTTACTTCCACATGCAATCAAAGAAGATTTTTGGGGCTGCAACCTCTCATCATTTGCGCACCTAGACTGCATCAATGCAGATTTTTGGGCTGCCACATGGTTGTCTTGCATGTTGACTTAGTAAACCTCTTACATGTGCTTATGATGCACCTCCTCCACTCCATCTTATGCGCATAGCTTGGTCAATTGTGCAGAAATTTTTCTGACTTAGGACAGCTTTCAAATCTGAACATATCCCCCTCACTCCTTGCATGTGCATAGAGTAATTTAGAAGCAAACCCTTTGCTTGTTCAGCCCTTGTATGCAGCCCCATCCCCTCAAGTAATCAGAATTTTTCATGATGGTTAATCATAGCAACTTTCCCTCACTTTCCCTTTAAGTATGCGCATAAGGAAGGGCTGCCCTCACCTTACATTCAGCCAACTTTCCTTCCTCACCTCCTCACTCTCTAAACCGTGTAGCATAGGGACTTTGGAGAAAGAAAAATTTTGCTAAGACAACTCACCTTCCCTCACTGTCCAGCCTTGTCCTCAACCTTGAAGCTGTCCAAGTTTGTTCTCCCTCACCTTGTATGCGCATAGATCATCTCCTTGGAGGTGTGGACTAGTTGTGAAGTAGAGCTAGAAGGAGGTGTGTGATTCTTGACCAAGGAGTGTGTGCTACAAGAGGTAGGCCTTGAACTTAGAACACTTTCATTGTGTAACCATGTGTGTGTGCTTAAATGTCTCCTTGATTATGTGTGGTTTTGGATTCAAGTATGAGCATGATAAAAGTAGAATGGTGGAGCTATTTCATGATGATTTGTATGCATAAAAATCTCATGGTTATGTTTAAGCTCATGCCACTGTTTTCTTGTATGGATATGCCACTGTTTTGAAGAGAAATGTGCCACTGTTCCCTATGAATGTGTCACTGTTTTGATGATAAAATGTTCACTGTTTCGGTTCCTCAAAATCACCATTCAAATGCCACTGTTTCTGCACATTATATGCCACTGTTTCTGCACATTATATGCCACTGTTTCTGCACATATATGCCACTGTTTCTGCACATTATATGCCACTGTTTCTGCACATATATGCCACTGTTTCTGCACATATATGTCACTGTTTTAGTGCTCCCTAAGCCACTGTTTCTGCATAAAAACACTCACTGTTTTAGTCATCATATGCCACTGTTTTTATGCATAAAATGCCACTGTTTTAGTCATCATATGCCACTGTTTTTATGCATAAAATGCCACTGTTTTAGTCCATAATATGCCACTGTTTTATGCATAAAATGCCACTGTTTTAGTCCATAATATGCCACTGTTTTATGCATAAAATGCCACTGTTTTAGTCCATAATATGCCACTGTTTCAATGTCCAAAAACCAAGATTTATGCCACTGTTTTGAAGTCCAAAGTGCCACTGTTCCTGTTTTAAAATGGTCACTGTTTCTGCTGTAAGGTGCTACTGTTTTTCTGCTGTAAAACGTCACTGTTTCTGTTTTAAAACGTTCACTGTTTCTGCTGTATGTTTACTGTTTTCCTGCTGTAAAACGTCATTGTTTCTGTCCACCGTTTTTAAGGAAAATACCACTGTTTTCTGTTCACTGTTTTAAAAGGACAACTCACTGTTTCTGCTCACTGTTTTAAACACAAACGTCACTGTTTTGCTGCTGTAAACACTGCTGTATGATCACTGTTCTCCACTGTAAAACACTGCCGTATGCTCACTGTTTTGCTGCTGTAAGACACTGCTGTATGCTCACTGTTTCTGCTGTAAATAGCCATTGTAAATGATTAGTTGTAATTGATTTAGGTGCGCTTAAGAAGTGAGATACTTCGCTGCTGTCTGGTAATATTTAAGGCACGTAAAGGTAAGTGTCAGGCGATATTGCCTAATGTGACTATTGACTACTGGTATAAAATTGTGATGAAAGGAAACTGCCAAAAATGTGCCGTGATGGCTATATGATTATGAGGTAAAGACGTTATGTGGCAGCATAACGCATATGAAATGTATATAAGCATGCATCTTACATCATACCGCATTTTTACGCCTTGTGTGTGAAAGCATAGCATGACATGCATGTATCAAGATCATATAGGCCTTGTGTAGAATAGTTATGTACAGGACCATGTGTTTGAGCAAGCATCATATAGGCATCCCCAAGGTACCGGGGTATGGGACACTTGGCATCAGTCCGCATAGGCCCACAGTTGGAATCCACATGGAGCTCAGGTGCCAAGGGTATAATTGATTCCACTGTGAAGTGCGCGCACGACGGTGCTAAAAGCGCAAAGGAAAGGCGTTATATACGCAATATATATGAATATGATGAAAAGGAAAAAGGAAAAGGAACAAGGATATGTTGAAGTGACTGTTTATGATTTTGTGCCTAGTTAATACTGTTATATTACTGGTTTTGTTGCCACACTACTGGGATTATTCTCACCCCTTCGGGGCTGCTATTTTTCCAAAATGGCAGGAGGACATAAAAGCACTTGAAGGAGTGATGTTAGCTGTTGATTGCTGATGCGTGGATTTTCTCTGTTGCTGTTTGTTTAATTGGATGACTGTAATGACTAATGTTTTGGTACTCTTGGATGACTATACACCCTATCATCTCTATTTTATCTTGAACTTTTATGAACAGCGGTTTTTGGGAAACGTTTGTGAAAAGAATTTGAGTACTGAAATTTTTACAGTGCACCTTACGGGTGGTGTTTTTATGAGCAAACGAACTCTGATTTACTATTATTTATATGCACGCGAAGCCCCAAACGTGCTCTTTCTAAATCACTTGAAATAATTTTTATCGTCCAAACGGAAGTTATAAGAATGATTGAATTGCCTTACGGATTTGTATACTGCTATGAGATTCTTTGTTAGCTCATGTGACGTTAACGACTCTAATTCCGCTTAGCGAACGACTCTCGTGGATGCATACAAGGGAGGGCGTTACAGGGACCCTCCCAATTAATTATACGATTAATGTATTAGATAATTTTATCTCTTATATATACATAAATATAAGTACGTGAGACCCATTTAAGGTCATTTAACCAGAAAAGAGAGAGAAAAAAAATGGGTCACAAACTTTTATATGTTTGGAAATTATCTCATGTAACATGAGAAATATTAATCTCTATAATTGTATATATTAAGATAAGAGTTTTTTTCATATCTCTTAAAAAATGTTAAATAAAGAGTAAATATATTTCATATTTGATAATAAAAATTAGTTTGTTTACAAAAAAAAAAAATCGATTACATTTTTTAGAAAATAATATATTTATTAATAAAATTGGTCATAAATAATTAAAATTATTTAATGGATGATATACTAATGTACTAATAACAAATAATAATGATGAAATAATGACTTTTTCATTGCTTTATTTCAAAAAGAAAAGATTACTAAATTACAAGTACATGAAAATTATTTTTCAATCTAATAGTAGGATAGCAAGATCAGGGTATGTTAGAATCCTAATAAAGAGATTAGCGGGACTGCCAGGCGCCAGCATGCATTTATACATAAAATCTTGGTCACGCATTTTAGAATACTCTCTTTCATATAAATAATAATTAATATCATAACTAATGTATATGATTACCTTATCGAAGTTTTTGTAAATTAAAAATGATAAATTTATTGTAATAATGACAATTTGATAATTGTTTTTATTTTTGTAACGCCCTCCCTTGTATGCATCCAAGAGAGTCGTTTGCTAAGCGGAATTAGAGTCTTTAACGTCACATAAGCTAACAGAGATTCTTATATATAAATTCAAATCCGAAAAGCGTTTCTACAATTCTTATCACTTCTGTTTGGACGATAAAAAATATTTCAAGTGATTTAGAAAGAGCACGTTTGGGGCTTCGCGTGCATATAAAATAATAGTAAATCAGAGTTCGTTTGCTCATAAAAACACCACCCGTAAGGTGCACTGTAGAAATTTCAGCACTTAAGTCTTTCACAAATTCCTTTCACAAACGTTTTCCAAAATAGCCGCTGTTCGTAAAGTTCAAGTTAAAATAAAGATGATAAAGTCTACAGTCATCCAAGAGTACCAAAACATTAAACATTACAGTCATCCAATCAATCAAACAGCAACAGTACAAGTCCATTCATCAGCAAGCAACAGCAAACATCACTTCTTCAAATGCTTTTACGTCCTCCTGCCATTTAGGAAAATAGCAGCCCCGAAGGGGTGAGAATAATCCCAGTAGTGTGGCAACAAAACCAATAATATAACAGTATTAACTAGGCACAAAATCATAAACAGTCACTTCAACATATCCTTGTTCCTTTTCCCTTTTCCTTTTCATCATATTCATATATATTGCGCATATAACGCCTTTCCTTTTCATCATATTCATATATATTGCGTATATAACGCCTTTCCTTTGCGCTTTTAGCACCGTCGTGCGCGCACTTCACAGTGGAATCAATATACCTTGGCACCTGAGCTCCCTGTGGATTCCAACTGTGGGCCTATGCGGACTGATGCCAAGTGTCCCATACCCTGGTACCTTAGGGATGCCTATATGATGCTTGCTCAAACACATGGTCCTGTACATAACTATTCTAAAAAGCAAGGCCTATATGATCTTGGTACATGCATGCCATGCTATGCTTTCACACACCAAACGTATAAAAATGCAGTATGATGTAAGGTGCATGCTTATATACTTTTCATATAGCCATCACGGCACATATACTTTTCATATACGTTATGCTGCCACATAACGACTTTACCTCATAATCATATAGCCTTCACGGCACATTTCCATAGCCATCACGGCACATTTTTGGCAGTTTTCTTTCATCACAAGGAACATAATTATTTTACGGAGTATGGAGCATCATGTCACAACTTTATACCAGTAGTCAATAGTCACATTAGGTAATATCGCCTGACACTTACCTTGTGTGCCTTAAACAATACCAAACAGCAGCGAAGTATCTCACTTCTTAAGCGCACCTAAATCAATTACAACCAATCATTTACAGCGGCGATTTACAGCAGAAACAGTGAGCATACAGCAGCGTTTTACAGCAGAAAACAGTGAGCATACAGCAGCGTTTTACAGCAGAAAACAGTGAGCATACAACAGCGTTTTACAGCAGAAAATAGTGACGTTTGTTCTTAAAACAGTGAGCAGAAACAGTGACTTTTTCCTTAAAAACAGTGGGCAGAAACAGTGACGTTTTCCTTAAAAATAGTGGGCAGAAACAGTGACGTTTTACTTAAAAACAGTGGGCAGAAACAGTGACGTTTTACAGCAGGAAAACAGTAACACCTTACAGCAGAAACAGTGATCATTTTAAAACAGAAACAGTGACATCTTGGACCTCAAAACAGTGGCAGATCAGTGGCATTAGACAGTGGCAGAAACAGTGGCATTTGAACGTTAAAACAGTGACATAAACAGTGGCATTTGAACATCAAAACAGTGGCATAAGTAGTGTTATTTGCACATCAAAACAGTGGCATGAGTGGTAACATTTGATCATTAAGACAGTGACATTAGTGGTGATATTTGCACATCAAAACAGTGGCATAAGTAGTGATTTTTGAACATTAAAACAGTGGCATAAATGGTGATTAAAACAGTGGCATAAATCATGATTTTTGGACATTAAAACAGTGGCATAAATAGTGGTGTTTGAACATCAATATGGTGGTTATTTTATGCAGAACAGTGGCTCATTAAGTACTAAAACAGTGAGTATTTTTGGTGCAAAACAGTGACATATGTGGCATTAAAACAGTGAGCATTTTATGCAGAAACAGTGGCACATTATGTACTAAAACAGTGAGCATTTTATGCAGAAACAGTGGCATGTTATGTACTAAAACAGTGAGCATTTTATGCAGAAACAGTGGCATGTGAGGCACTAGAACAGTGAGTATTGTGTGCAGAAACAGTGGCATCAAATTGGTGATCTTGTGAAACCGAAACAGTGGCATATGCATCCTCAAAACAGTGGCACTTTTATACAAAACAGTGGCATCAAGATGGTGCTCTTGTCAAACCGAAACAGTGGCATATGCATCCTCAAAACAGTGGTAGATTCATTCCAAAACAGTGGCATTAACTCAAACATAACCATGGGACTTTCATTCCATTATATCATGCAATGTGCTATAAGGCTTAAAGAAAATCTCATGCAATAATGAAAACACACAAGTATCATCAAGTAACTCCATCCTTATTCTTTCACCATGCTCATTCAAGAATCCAACACAAATAGAACCAAGTAGACATCTCATGCACACACATGGTTTCACACAATGTAAAAGGTCTAAGTTCTAGGCTTACCTCTTGTAGCACACACTTCTTGCTCACACACCACACCTTTCTAGTTCTACCAACAACAAGTTCACCCTTCCTAGAGATGACTTGTGCGCCCAAATGGTGAGGAGGAACAATCTTGGACAGCTTCCAAGTGTGAGGAACAAGGCTGGACAGTGAGGGGAAAAGAAGAAAACTCACACTTCACTTGCTTGGTGTATAGGTCACGGTTGAGAGGTGAGGGAAGAAGAGAGTTGGCTTAGTCTTTCCTTCTTCTAAAGTACTTGTAGTCACGGCTAGAGAGTGGGGAGGAGGAGGAGAAGTTGGCTGCACTTGTGCAAAGTGAGGAATGCTCCTCTTGTGCGCACATCTTAAGGAGAAAGTGAGGAGAGGTTGCAATGATGAAACATTATGGCAAAAATCTGGTTTCTTGTGAAGGTGGGACTGCACACTTGGTTTGAACAAGCAAGGGGCTTGCTTCTTGCACACTCTAGGCACATGCAAGGAGGTGAAAGGGAGGGGTTCAGATCTGAATAATGTGCTACCTAAGTCAGAATTTTTAGCACACTCAACCAAGCCATGCGCACAAGGTGAAGTGGAAGGAGTTGGCAGATTTCTCCTCCACTCAAAGCACATGCAATCTGCCCAAAAATCCTTCTTTTGTTGCATGTGGAGGCAAGGGACAGATTTGTTTCATGATGGACTGCAAAAGCATGCAGAAATCTGCACATTTCAGGCTCATGATGAAAGGTGTAAGGTGGTTCTCTTGGTCAACACTCAATGCAGATTTTGTGTCATAAAAATCTGATCTAAGTCCATCTTCATGTGCGCCTATGGTGAGGTGTATGCAGCCCAAAATGATGCTAAGGAGTACAAGTGTCTTCCATGCAATGAAGTTGAAGTCAAATGGTGCACAAGCTAAGGTGATGTGGCGGTCATGCAAGAGGAAAGTTGGCAGATTTTCTAAGTCCCATCTACTCTCTTATGCGCATGAAATGAGGAGGGAATACATCTAGCCATGTGAGTGTTCCTTGCTACACAAGACAGCCTTGTTGGACAAGGCTTAGGGGAGGTAAAAGTGGGTTCAACATTGGGCTGAATAAGTTAGGTCCAAGGACTTCTTTGGGCCATCGGCCATCACAAGGAAATCCAACAAAACAAGCCTAAGGTGACAAGTCCACACACTAGCCCACTTCCCTAGCCCTTTAAACATCAAAGCCTTATAACACACACTCAAATTACTCATATGATAAAATTCACATGTCTACATATGTACTCTCCTATTTAATTTTAATTTAAATACTTACCTTAGTCTCATCCAAGGATAAAGATCAAACAATTCGCAAGCCACCACACATGAACCAAAAATCCGAATTCTACACATGCATCTATATCATTATATACTTATGTATTTTACTAATTACGTGGGATGTTACAATTTTCCTTTAATCCTTACCAAAAAATTCAAATATTTGATTTCATTAAAGTCGGATAAGTAATATGATGCATAATTCACACAATTGTTTAAATGCTAGAGAAATTTGCGAAACGTTGTGATTGTTGTGTTATGATTCTGATATTTTTCTCATTGATTAATCAATATACCGTTAAAAATTTGGCTACTTCCAAGGGTGAATTGAATATCACGAAATTTATGCAAAATCTTTTTTTTATTTTCAAATTACAAATTTATATAAACTTTGACTCGTAAAGAGATTAAGGATAAAAACAAAGACAACATATTTCATACCAATTATCATAAACATACAATCAATGCTAGCACATACAAGAAATTCAACATGAGAGAACTCAAAATTCAATTTAATCTAGTCTGATCACCACCATAGTGACCTAAGTCAAATTGCTAAATGCTCAACAATTCAACAATGTGGGCTGCTTAGCTGTCCGGATAGGATCATCATTAATAGAAAATTCCCTTTCTATTTGTGCTCCATATTTCTGCCTTCTAGAATGTGGGTTGCTTATCTGTCTGGATAGGATCATCATTAATATAATATTCTCTTCCTATTTGTGTGTCCTTTATCGGACCTTCTAGAATATAGGCCTTTGTCAGGTCCATAAAACCTTTTTTTTTTCTTTTTCAACCTATTTCTTGCTTTTTGTCTTTTTGGAAACCAGTAAACATTAATGCAGAGAATATAAATAGGATAGAAATTTATTTACCAAAGTTATTATTTTTTGTTATTAATTTTTAATTGTTAATTTTCGTGAGACGGTTATAATTTATTGGATAATATTTATTAATTAATTATAAATTTTTAGTAATTATGAATAATAGATTAACGAAAATCAACGGTTAAGGTTTGATAATAAATTTTGGTAAACTTAATTGACGGTAAATATATCATGTCCCAATTAATTATAGGATTAATATATGAGATAATTTTTTCTCTTATATATATATATATATATATATATATATATATATATATATATATATATAAGTGTGTGTGACCCATGTAAGGTCATGTAAAGAGAAAAGAGAGAATTTATAAATAAAAAAAAAGAGAAAAAAGGGAAAAAAAAATAAGGGTCACAAACATTTACATGTTTGGAAATTATCTCCTGTGATATGAGAAATATTAATCTCTATAATTGTATACATTAGATATGAGTTTTTTTTTTCATATATCTTAAAAAGTGTTAAATATAAAGTAAATATTTTTCATATTTGATAAAGATACAAAATTCTGTACCAAAAAAAAAAGATAAAGATACAAAATCGTTTGTTTACAACAACAAAAGTCGATTACATTTTTTTGAAATTAATATATTTTTTTAATAAAATTGGTCACAAATAATTAAAATTATTTAATGGGTGATATACTATTATACTAATAACTAATAATAACGATCAAATAATGACATTTTCATTGCTTTATTTGAAAAAGAAAAGATTACTAAATTACAAGTACATGAAAATTATTTTTCAATCTAATAATAGGATAGCGAGATCAGGGTATGTTAGAATCCTAATAAAGAGATTAGCGGGACTGCCAGGCGCCAGCATGCATTTATACATACAATCTTGGTCACGCGTTTCAAAATACTCTCTATCATATAAATAATAATTAATATCATAACTAATGTATTTTATTACCTTCGCTCATCAGCAGCATCATCAACAAGTGTTTTTGATTCTAAAGTTGGTCATCAGATGAGGGAAAAGATCGTATTTTGTCATCAAAATGGGCTTAGATGGGAACAAATTATCTTCCCATCAAACACCCCAAAACTAAATTGTTGGTTGTCCTCAAACAACTCAAAAATACTGTCTTACCAGCTTTAGTTCATACAGATCAGCATCCTTCAGAAATCTAAAGTTTAAATTCACTTCACTTTTCCTATTTCAAGCATTCATAGTAAGAATAAGAATGATTAATCATTGACTTTGTGTTTCATGCCATTGATTATTCAAATTTTACAGCCACAATACCATAACTGAAATCTATGAACCAAACAGTTTGAACAAAGAAAAAATTTCCATTTCAAAAATAAATTAAATTTACACTAGGGAACGGAAAAGAAAACAAATGTAAAGTACTGAAAGCGAAATAAAACTAAACAAATATGAGGGTTTTCTCCTTTTCACGGGGGACCTCTTTTGTCCAACTTGGTATCCTCTCCAGCACTTGTCACAGCCTCTCTAGTAGCATTAGTTTCCTCCTGTGTAGGTGGTCTTCTCCTGAGCTGATCTCTCAATCTTCTTACTTCAGCTTCAAGAAGCCATTTCTCAGTGTGCTTCTGTAGATCACTAATTACTGCAATGAGGTGATCAATGCTGGATCTCATCATTATCGTACCATTACGAATTTGCACAAGGTGCGCCTCAACATCCCACATTCTGAGTTCTGGCAGGTAAATTCTTCCCTCCAGATACGTTCCAAAGGCCTTGAGGGCTTCTTTGGTTTCTTTTCGTTCTTCAGAATTTTTGAGGAGGAGTTTCCTAAGCTATAGTTCAGCTCTAGTGTTGTGCAGGGAATGAGCGTGCGTCAGGGAGTCAGATGCTTTTCTGATTTCATCCCTGACAACTTGCATAGTTGGTGCAGAGGGGGCAGCACTGATGTCTTTGATGCTGGATTTAATAATGTCGATAAGCTGCTCTCTGTCTTCCTTCTGTTGTTCTTGGAATTTGATGAAGGAAGATGAGAGTTGGTCCAACCCGTTCCTTAGAGCCTTCAGCTCTTCAGTGGTATCTGTCATATCAATCTGAGGAACAGATTGTTTTTCAGGAAGCAACTTTTTCATCTTTTTCCCCATCATTTTAAAAATCTCAGCAATCCCAATTGGTGATTTTTTTCTTGATGCAATGGGGGAAGCTGGTTTGTTTTTCTGCTGCTGGTTGTTTTTGGAAGCAGCTGGAGGTTCTTCAAGTGCTTGCCTGATTATTACCTCTTTTGTCTTGGAAGAATAGGGGGCTGATGTAGTTTGTCCCTCCATCAGTGGAGGTACTTCCAAGCCTTCCTTTTCTACTAGAGCCCTAGCAAGGGCCTCGTCCCCAGTTATGTCAGGACGGATGACAGGATAAGAGAGTGGTCCTCCCAGATTGATCTGTCTAGGAACGATTGGCTTTTTCTTTTCAGGGGATTCAACAAGAATCACCTTTCCCTTGTCAAGTTTCTTCGGTGGCTGAGCCTCTTGCTCAGCCACCTGTTCTTCTGCAGCAGGTGCTGCTTCTATTTCTTTAATCCCCTTTCCCTTAAGTTGCATAGGAGAGGGTTGTTGTATTCTTGATGGAGGTGAGGAATGAGCTGGTGATAGGGGAGGGGATGGAACGTCAAGAGACTCAGTAGCAGAGCTACTTGGGGACGTCTCCCTAGCAGTAGGTTTTGACGTTCCTCCTTTCTCCAGCCTCTTGCCAATAGGCTCATTATCCTCACTATCTTCCTCCTTATCAGAGAGGGTGATGGGCTTCTCAGAGGATACTCCCTCTCCCCTTTTTGTGGCTGCTCTTAGTTCACTATAGCTGAAGCTTTTCAAATTGAAAGATTGCAAGATCTCACCCTCACTTCTTGAAGTGACAGATATGGAGGCTGATGAGTTGGTGCTATTTGAGCTGATGTCATGGCTACTCCTGTTTACACTTCTAGAAGTGAACCCTACATCAATGCCAAGAAAATCAGTTTAAGAATGACTCAATCACCATCATTGGCCTTATAACAAAAACAAAATAAACAAAGTCATCACTCATAATACCAAATTTACATGGATAGATGGACTTCCATAAAACCCCATAATTATCCTTATGTTGTCTTAACAAGAATTTCCCTCGGACTCGGATTACAGTTTGGAGGAATTATCTTACAGAAAACATTACCTCTGATCAGTTTGGAATGGGGTTATCTCTTTTTAAAAAGAATTTGGGTGAGAAGATATTTTCATGTGTTGATGGTTATCTCTTTTTTTTTCTTTCCATTAAAAAATACAAACAAAACATAACATAACCATTTTCTAATCCGACAAGTAAGCCAAAATCGTAATATTGATGATGCACTCTCAAGGTTTTTTTTTTTGGTGGGATGACAAAAGTATTTCTGGCTGATGTAAAATTATTTTGTCCGCCACGTATACATTTTTTTATCAGAATCTAATATTGGATCTTGATTTTCAAAAAAATCGGCAAATTTTGGTGAATATGTATGTGTCTGTAGTTGATATATCTTTTTATCACAGCTATAGAAAAACTAAACCCATAATTTTTATGCTAAAAATGTAAATTGTGATATTTGAACTTTGGATTTTTTATCATATATTTGCAAATTTTAAATATTTTTTATTAAAACAAGGGTAAAAATCAAATATTTTTTCAATCAATCTGGAAAGAAAACTATCCATAATGTTAACAACTTTAACTGTGAAAATCAATCCCATATTCATTTCCAAACCCCAACAGAACCAAAAATCTGGAGAATAATTAGCTCATTCACATATTGACAGAAAACAAAAATATATATATATATATATATATGATATGCTCCCAGCATATATACTTTTATAGATCAAAAAAAGCAGGAAATCAGATCTAAAACTGTGTATAAAAGTGTATATGTTGTGAAATTATTGAATAAAAATCGTCAGACACTCTCTCACTCAGATTCTTCATGTTTACAGGAGAAAAATGACAAACAAAGGAGCTGGAGGAAAAATCAGACAGAAGCTCCACGCTCCAAGCGTAGGAACCCACGCTTGAAGCGTGGGAAAAGATTTCCAGACAGTGAGTCCACGCTTCAAGCGTGGAACTCCACGCTTGAAGCGTGGGAAAGACAAAAAAGGCAGAAACCCCACGCTTGGAGCGTGGATCCTGCGCTCCAAGCGTAGGGTTGAGATGGACAGCTGTCAGTTACGAGAAAAGGAGGATTCTGAGGTTATAAAAAGGGCATAAGGCAACCCTAGGAGGCACGCTTGATATTCTGAACAACTGAGGTCATTCGGAGGCGGAAGCTCTGGAGAGAGATCTCTTCTTCTACCTTTCTGTAGTTCTTTTAGTTTATATTTTCATTTGAATATTGGATTTTAGCCATGATAATGGTTGGCTAGAACCTCTTTGCTGTAGTTAGGGTCACGAATCCTTGTGAACCCCTGATACAATGGATTGAGTTTTTATTGATATATTTATCTTTTGAATTTCGTTCTATTCTGATCGTATTGTTATTGTTATTATTAGATCCGATCAATCTAGTAAGTAATAATAAATCTGAGGATTAGGGCCAACAAGAGGGATCTGAGGTCTTTAATCCAGAAAGGGGATAGAACGACGGTATGAACATGATCTAGACATAGACATGATTCATATTGTAGATGTTTTAATTATCGATCTTTATGCTTGATCTCATATAGGGCACCTCAAGGAATTAGGGTTCTATATGAAATTAAAGGGTTAATTCCTCAAGGGATTGAGAATTAACTATTGATACCTTTATCTGATAATTATCTAATTTCACGATTTATATATTAATATTTAACTTAATCCAGAGTGAAAGGTGGGGATCATTGGTGAGTGTTCTCTAACTGCAGCGTTTTTCTCATATATTCAAACCCTTATTTTATTGGATTCTTTATATTTCAAAAAGAACAAAAACACGTCTTTTTATTTTACAAATCAAATTCCCACACAATCCTGACATTCGTGTCAAAAACATCTTGAAATATTTAATCTTAAAAGGATAGTTTAATTGATTTGGACACACTCTCTGTGGATACGAACTTGACTTATCATTGTATTACTTGCGCGATTCGGTACACTTGCCGATTCACGTCAAGTTTTTGGCGCCGTTGCCGGGGAGTGTTTTTCTTAAATCAATTAATCTTGATTTTAAAAATTAAATTGTTTTTATTTTATTTTATTTTATTTTTGTTTTGAATCTGTGCTACTAATCTTTTCTCTGAAGTTGTATGCAAAGCAGTGCTTTTCTAAGGAGAAGCGAACGAATTGCTCAAAGAGAGAAGGAAAGAAAAAGGGCACAGACAACTCCCATTCCAGTAGCCGAAACCCTAGAGATGGCTGCCTTTAATCAGAATGCTGATCCTAGGATGAACACCATCCTCACGCCTATCTTTAACAGGCCCAATGCTGGAATTGTTCCACCGGAACTTGGGAACAATCAATGGGAGCTCAAGTCCAACATCATCCAGTTGGCCGAGAGAGAAAAGTATGGAGGAGAGGACAATGAAGATCCTCACAGATTCATTGACAGATTTTTACGAATCTGTGACTCTACAAAGCCTCCACATGTTTCTGATGATGCAATACGATTAAGACTTTTCCCTTTTTCTGTTAAGGGAAAAGCTCTTGATTGGATGGAAAGACAACCTGCGGATAGCATCATTTCTTGGGACAATTTATCCGAAAAATTCTTTGCAGAGTTCTTCCCCATGGAGAAATACAACAACATGGTGAATGATATCACCTCCTTCAAACAACAATTTGGAGAGACCATCTGCGCTTCTTGGAATAGATTCAAGGCCCTCATGAGAAAGGTTCCTCATTATAACCTATCTCAAGGGGACCAAGTGAGAATCTTCTTCAATGGTTGTTTACCAGAGACGAAACTGGTCATTAATACTGCAGCAGGCGGTTCTTTGGGTGATAAACTAGCTTCTGAGTCATATCATCTTATTGACAAGTTAGCTAAGAATGAGAATGAAACATCTATAAGGACAGGAAAAAGGGAAGCAGTGCCAATCAATGATAATAGTGCAATGCTGGCAGAACAAAAGTTGTTATCACAACAAATGTCCAATCTGCATGCGAAGTTTGAAAGGATGCAGCTTTCCAAAGTTCAAGCAAGTGCAGTTGTCCTTGATTGTGAATATTGTCATGAAGATCATGACACCAATACTTGTCCTACATTGATGTCCTCAGATTCTACTAAACAATTTCAGGTAAATGGTATTTGGTATGATCAGCGCCCTAATCAGCAAAACTTCTCAAGAAATCAAAATAATTCTGCTGGTGGTAATAATTACCAAAGGAAAAGTTATCAAGGTACTGGTTTAGATATGACATCAGACAACTATCTAAAACCACCACCTATTCCAAAAAAAGAGCCTTCTGACCTGGAGCGTTTAGTAGGAACATTAGCACAAAGTACTAACGCTTTCATGGAGGAAAGTAAGGCTAATCAAAGAAGTACCAATGCTTTCATTGAGGAAAGCAGAGCTGATTCCAGAAATACAAAAGCTTCAATCAAGAACCTGGAATATCAGATTGGTCAACTAGCCCAACAATTATCTGATAGAGCTCCAGGTACCTTTCCTGGTAACACTACTACTAACCCCAAGGAAGATTGTCTGGCAGTTACAACTAGAAGTGGGAAAGTGGTATCATCACCACCAAAACCTATTGAGGAGGAAAAGAAGATTGAACAAGAGGAGAAACCTGAAAAAGAAAAGGAAAAATCTCCTGAGATATTGAAACCAACTGATGATGAGAAGGAGACAGCTACTCTTCCAAAAGAAAAATTTGAACTTAGTGAAGAGTATCTAATGAAAATGGCACCTTATCCTGGAAGGTTGAAGCCAGAATTAAAAGCCAAGAGTTATGACAGATTTCTTGATCTTTTCAAGAAATTGCATGTGAACATTCCGTTCGCTGAAGCATTGGCTAATATGCCAAACTATGCCAAATTCATGAAAGATCTCCTTTCCAGGAAGCAAAAGCTACAGGAATGCCAAACAGTTGCGCTTAATGAGAAGTGCAGTGCTATTATCACTAGGAAGTTTCCTCCCAAACTTCGTGATCCTGGAAGCTTTAATATTGAAATTGAAATAGGAGACACAAAGATTGGCAAAGCTTTGTGTGATTTAGGGGCAAGTATTAATCTGATGCCCTTATCTGTTTGTAAAGCCTTAGGGATCACTGAATTGAAGCCTACTCTGGTTTCTCTTCAGCTTGCTGATAGATCCTTGAGGAAGCCAAGTGGAATAGTCGAAGATGTTCTTGTAAAAATTGACAAGTTCATCTTTCCGGCTGATTTTATTGTGCTTGATATGGAGGTTGAGAATGAAATGCCTCTCATATTGGGTAGACCTTTCCTGGCCACAGCCCGTGCAATGATTGATGTAGAGCAGGGAAAGCTGGTGCTAAGGATGAATGAAGACACAATCACTGTCAATGTCTTTGATGCAATAAAAAGACCATATGATGATAGTGATTGTTTTGAAATTAATGTCTTAGAGGAAGTGATGCAAGAAGATGAAACTCCCTTGCAAGAATTGACTGTTGAATTGCAAGAAAGAGATCATATCCCTTTTGAGGAAGACATTAAAGTTGCTAATGAGTTGCTTGAACAGAAAACTTCTGACAAAGAAATAGGTGCTCCTAAAGTTGATCTTAAGGAGTTACCTCCAGCCCTAAAGTATATGTTCCTGGGTGACAATGAAACATATCCAGTGATCATAAATAACAGGTTATCTGCTAATGATGAGAAGAAACTGAAAGAAATTCTTTTAAAGCATAAGACTGCTTTAGGATGGTCCATGGCTGATCTTAAGGGTATAAGTCCTTCTTTCTGTACGCATAAAATTCTCATGGAGAATGATATCAAACCTGTAAGGCAGCCTCAAAGGAGATTAAACCCCATGATGAAAGAAGTGGTGAGAAAAGAAGTAGTTAAACTTCTTGATGCTGGAATGATTTATTCAATATCAGATACTGCATGGGTAAGTCCTGTACAAACTGTGCCAAAGAAAGGAGGTGTCACTGTGGTGAAGAACGATAAAGATGAATTAATCTCTACAAGGACAATTACTGGATGGAGAATGTGTGTTGACTATAGAAGGCTTAATGAAGCAACTAGGAAGGATCATTTTCCTCTCCCTTTTGTGGATCAAATGCTGGAAAGGTTAGAAGGTCATTCTTATTATTGTTTCCTTGATGGATACAGTGGTTATAATTAAATCGCAGTGACTCCGGAAGATCAGGAGAAGACAACATTCACTTGTCCTTTTGGCGTTTTTGCCTATAGGAGAATGCCATTTGGATTATGCAATGCACCTGCTACTTTTCAGAGGTGCATGTTATCAATCTTCTCAGATATGGTAGAAAAGTTCTTGGAGGTATTCATGGATGACTTTTCGGTATTTGGCTCTTGTTTTGATGATTGCTTAGGCAACTTATCTAAAGTACTGAAAAGATGTCAGGAGACAAACCTGGTCCTTAATTGGGAAAAATGTCACTTCATGGTCCAAGAAGGCATTGTGCTTGGACACAAAATTTCTAAGGAAGGTATCGAAGTTGATAGAGCAAAACTAATGCTCATTGAAAAACTACCTCCTCCAATTAATGTTAATGGAGTGAGAAGTTTCCTTGGTCATGCTGGCTTTTATAGAAGATTCATCAAAGACTTCTCTAAAATTGCCAAGCCACTAAGTCAACTTCTCATGAAAGACAATGAGTTTGTTTTTGATGATGCGTGTCTTAAAGCCTTTAATTTGTTAAAGGAAAAGCTCACTACTGCTCCTGTCTTGGTTTCACCTGATTGGAGTATGCCATTTGAGTTGATGTGCGATGCTAGTGATCTTGCTATTGGTGCTGTTCTTGGCCAACGAAGAAACAAACTGTTGCACGTAATTTACTATGCTAGCAAAGTTCTGAATGAAGCACAGGTAAACTATGCAACAACAGAGAAGGAGATGCTCGCTGTGGTCTATGCACTTGATAAATTTAGACCATATCTCCTTGGTGCCAAGACCATCATTTTTACTGATCACGCAGCAATAAAGTATTTGATCTCTAAACAAAATGCCAAGCCACGACTGTTAAGATGGATGTTGTTATTTCAAGAGTTTGATTTAGAGATCAAAGACAAGTCAGGAATGGAAAATAAAGTTGCTGATCACTTATCCAGAATCCGAGAGAAGACCCTACAAGATGATCCTGCTTTAGAGATCAACGATTATTTTCCGGATGAACAAGTCCTTGCAATATCTGTGAAATTATCTGAAGAACCAATTTTTGCACTGCATATGGAACCATGGTTTGCTGATTTTGTAAATTTTAAGGTAATCAAGAAAGTACCTCCTGATCTCACAAAGCAACAAGTGAAAAAGTTTTTACATGATGCTAGGAGGTATGTATGGGATGATCCATTCCTGTATTTCCAATGTGCTGATGGAATCTTGAGAAGATGTGTATCAGAATTGGAAATCAAGGAGATTTTATGGCATTGTCACAATTCTGATTATGGTGGCCATTTTGGTGGAAACAGAACTGCTCAAAAGGTATTGCAAAGTGGGTATTACTGGCCTACTCTTTTCAAAGACGCCAGAGAGTATGTTGAAAAGTGCGAAAGATGCCAGAAGACAGGGAACATTTCCCGGAAAGATGAAATGCCTCTAAACACTATTATGGAGGTGGAATTATTTGATTTATGGGGGATTGATTTCATGGGACCATTCCCATCTTCCTATTCCAACTAGTACATTTTGGTAGTTGTGGACTACGTTTCTAAGTGGGTTGAGGCAACAGCTCTTCCTACTAATGATGCGAAGGTGGTTGTAAACTTCCTGAGAAAGAATATCTTTACCAGATTTGGAGTGCCAAGAGCAATCATAAGTGATGGAGGCTCTCATTTTTGCAATAAGCAGTTTGAAAATCTGTTAACAAAGTATGGTGTCAGGCATAAGGTCGCTACACCTTATCATCCGCAGACAAGTGGCCAAGTGGAAGTTTCCAATAGGGAACTGAAGCGAATCCTGGAAAAGACTGTCAGTATTTCTCGAAAGGATTGGTCTAAGAGACTGGATGATGCACTGTGGGCATACCGAACTGCATACAAAACTCCGATAGGAATGTCTCCCTATCAGCTTGTGTACGGGAAAGCTTGTCACTTACCTGTGGAGCTTGAACATAGAGCCTTTTGGGCTATTAAATTCCTAAACTTTGATGCCACAACAGCTCTTGAGAAACGAAAGTTTCAACTGTTAGAGCTTGATGAGTTTAGGAATTCAGCTTTTGAAAGCTCCAGAATTTATAAAGAAAAAGCTAAGAAATATCATGATAGCAAAATTATACACAAGGAGTTTGAACCTGGTCAGCAGGTATTGTTGTACAACTCCCGATTGAAACTTTTTCCAGGGAAGTTGAAATCCAGGTGGACAGGACCTTTTGTGATTAAAAAGGTCTTTCCATATGGTACTGTTGAGATATCTTCCATGGAGGACGACAGACCCTTCAAGGTCAATGGCTCTAGGTTAAAGTTCTTCCATGGAGGACCAGTAATGAAACAAGTTGTGGCTTTGCGCCTTCATTCCATTGCAACTTAAATGAGGTAACCGTCAGGCTCGGGACGTTAAACACGCGCTAGTTGGGAGGCAACCCAACATTTCTATCCTTTTATTTGTATCTTGTTTTCATTTTTTAGGTAACCAGAGAAAAATTAAAAAAATTGAATGAAGGAAGAAAGTGAAAAAGATCCAGTGAGTCTACGCTTGAAGCGTAGAACTCTGCGCTTCAAGCGTAGAAAAAAAAAAAAAAAAATTGGGACAGAGGGTCTACGCTCCAAGCGTAGAACCCTACGCTTGGAGCGTAAAAAAAAAGATGTTTGAGCAGAAGCTGGGCGCTCCAAGCGTGGGAACCCACGCTTGCAGCGCAGGAAACTCGAGAGGACAGTAGTCCCACGCTCCAAGCGTAGAACCCTACGCTTGAAGCGTGGGAAAGGAATTTGAAAAGCCAGAGACAGAAAGTCTACGCTCCAAGCGTGGAATCCCACGCTTGAAGCGTAGCAAGGGAATGTGGACAGACAGGGGCAGTAAGTCTACGCTTGAAGCGTCGAACCCCACGCTTCAAGCGTAGAAAAGGGTTTTAAGTGTAAACCCTCAGTTCTCCCAGCGCCGCGACACACCTTTCCCCCCTCTCCTCTCTTCTCTCCCTTTTCCTTCTCCCCTCCCTCTCTTCCCCACTCCTCACCACCACCATACCCTCTTTCTCCCTCATTCTTTCCCTTTCCCTCTCCATTGTTCATCTTCCCTCATTCTTCTTTCTCTCACTCTTCCCTTTTCCATCTAGCCATCCACCGCGCACCGCCACTCTTCACCACCGTGCACCGCCATCATCTCCACCACAGTTCTTCTTCTCCACCGTTCACTTGGATTAAGGATTAATTTTCTGCATAAATTTCAAATTTCGATCAAAATGGCTGGAGACAAGGTAACCATTTCTTTTCCCTTTTTTTCTCATTACTTGACGATGGTTGTGAGGATAGGAGAGGTATGATATTTTTGACATGTGGTATGGATAGGAGAGGTATGAACTGTTGATATTTTTGACATGTGGTATGGATAGGAGAGGTATGAACTGTTGATATTTTTGACATGTGGTATGAACTATTTAAAGGCATGATATTTTGGCATGAACTGTTTAAAGGTATGATATTTTTGGTATGTGGTATGGATTGGAGAGATATGAACTGTTGATACGCATGATTAATGGGTTGGGGCTGTTGACTTGAATGCATGATTGAAATTAAATCTGGGAATTGAGGTGAATGATGTCATGAATTGAATCTGTCTGCTGATAATATTTGTTATGCACATGTATTGGGAACTTTTCTGAGTTTCAGGAGAAAAGAATGAAAAAGGGCACCGAAGGGTCATCTGCTGCGAAAAGACCCCGCACAAATTTTGACTCCAGAAGATTTTTGTCCGCTGAAAAGCAGGACATTTATGAAACTAAACTGCTGAATAAAAATGTAATCAAAGAGAGGGGGTTCGATTTGGGGAATCTCCTACTTTTTGATGACATTTATTCGGTAGTTCAAAGGAGACACTGGAGGACATTGGTCACCTTTCCACAGGACAGTTCTGGGCGCATTCTCAGAGAATTTTTAGCCAATGCTGATAAGAACACTGTCAATGCCACCCGAAGGAGCTGGGTGAGAGGGAAGGAAGTACCATTTGATGCTGCGACAATTGAAGAATTTCTGCAAACTTCATATGACCCTACTGCTGAGTGTGAGTTTGTCCGACTATTCAATTTGATGCAGCCGTCAGAAGGGTATTATCGGGAAGAAATGCCCCTCATCGCTGATGAAGTTCGGGAAAAGATCACCAGTCCATTCTCTGAATGGAAGTTTAGGCAGGGTCTCACTAATGTACCCGAAAAATTTACTAGACTCTGCCTTACTGGTGAGGCTATCAGCTGCCGCACTTTTGTGAATGCAACAGTTATTCCTTCTACGAACAAAAGTGATGTCAATGTCGAGAGGGCTGTTCTATACTATGTGCTGATGGGGGACAAAAATCTGAATATTGCTGCTATTCTATCTGACAGGATTGTCCACATGATTACCCAAAGCAAGGACAATAATCTATTGGCTCACAGCTCTTTAATCTCTCATTTATGTATTAGAGCTGGGGTTGAAATTCCCGCTATTGAGCCATTGGATGTAAAGGCTGAAAAGCCTATGACAAAGATTGCTTTGGGAGGTTATTACAAGGAATCAGAAAAACATGCAGCAT
>JAVKPL010005915.1:0-25007 GCA_032173675.1 Gastrolobium villosum | reverse complement strand
GATCTCCACTGACCCTCCTTGCATAGCTCTTCCCTTTCGTTTCTTTCTTTGTTTTTATCTGATTCTTCGACTTTTTCTTTTTCTTCTATGTTTGCTTTCTCATCTTCTTTGGTGCTTGCACCTTCTTCTTTTTTCTTCTTTTTCGTCTTCTTCATTATCTTCGCTACTTGCTCCCGTTTTGTCTTCTTCTGCTTCCACTTCCACTTCTGATTTCTCTTCTGTTCGGTCTCTGCTTCATTTTTTTCTTTGACGTTTCAATCTACTTCATTTCCTCCTTTTTCTTCTTTTATTTCCTCTTCGATTATTTTTGCTCCTTCTCGTTCTTCGATTTCTTCTGCAATATCTTTTTTTTCTTCTTTTACTACTTCGTCAACATCAATTGCTGGATCTGATTTTAGAGATGTTATTCCCTCCCTATTTTCTATAGTGGAAAATACAAATTTCAGGTAGATATTCACTTATAAATGCTTTAGTAAAATCTACAATTTTGCATTAGGATTGTGACGATTCCAACGCATATACCAGTAGAGCGCAAAACCTCTAAGCCCATCTAGAGTTTCTGCTAATGGTAGTGATAAGCATCGTCCAGATCACACATTCACAGTTGGTGATTTGGTCTTAGTTTGTCTACAACCCTAATGTCAGGTTTCGGTAGCTCGATGTGCAAATCATAAGCTAGCAAAAAGGTTCTATGGCCCTTTCCCCTTTTCAAAAGGTCATCAGTGTTGTGGCTTATCAATTTACCTTGCCCTCCACTAGTAAAATTCATCCTACTTTCCATATTTCTGCCTTGAATCCTTTTCACGGATTAGGATCGGTTAGTTCCTCTTCATTACCTCCTGATAGTGTGGATAATAAACCAGTTCAAGTGCTAGTGGTTATTTTAGATACTAGAATGATAAAGGTACGAGGGAAACCACAATCTTAAATTTGGTACAATGGTCTGATTTTGTACACGAAGATGCATCATGGGAGCTCACCTTTGAGTTGCGCAAGACTTATCCTCACCTTGACCTTGACGACAAGTTTACTGTAAATTGGGGGGGGGGGGAGGGGAGGTCGTTGGGCCATCCAGGTAGATCAGGGAGAACGAAGTCAGCCCCTGTTTGGGCCAAGGATTATGTGCCACGTGTTACAAAAGTTGAGAAGAATAGCTCTGGTAGTTAGGAGGTTACTTGTTTACGCTGGAAATAATGGTAGTGATAAGGGAAGTGTATAGTTTGTTACAAATATTAGTTATTGAAGGTGTAGAAATATAAGACTGAAATATACTTTTTCATATATTGATTGACACCCAAAGGGTTCATTATATACAGATTACAAAGTAGTTAAGGAGATGAAGTAATAAATAAAATACACAGTAACCAAAGAGACATCACACTAACCAAAGAGACATCACACTAATCAAAGAGACATCACACTAATCAAAGAGACAAGTAGTTAGAAATAATTAAGAGACTCTAGAATATTCTACACTCCCCCTCAAGTTGGGAGATATATATTGATCATCCCCAACTTGCTAATTAAATCCTCAAAGATGGGTTTGTGTAATCCTTTGGTGAGAATGTCGGCTGTTTGCTCCTTGGTAGGTATATATGACAAACATACACTACCCTCCTCCAATTTTTCTTTGATAAAATGACGATCAACCTCCACATGTTTGGTTCTGTCATGATGAACAGGATTTTGAGCAATACTGACAGCAGCCTTATTATCACAATAGAGTCTCACAGGTAGAGAATAAGATATCTTTAATTCTTCAAGAAGTCTTCTTAACCAGATTCCTTCACAAATACCATGAGCTAACGCTCGAAATTCTGCTTCTGCACTGCTTCTGGCAACAACAGTTTGTTTTTTACTTCTCCAGGTCACAAGATTTCCCCAGACATAGGTACAATATCCTGAAGTGGATCTTCGGTCCAATGCAGAGCCAGCCCAATCAGCATCTGTATAGATTTCTATCATCCTCTTGTGTCCTCTTTTAAAGAGCATTCCTCGACCAGGTGTGTTTTTGAGGTACTTGAGAATTCTATAAACCGCACTAAGGTGCTTTTCCTTAGGAGAATGCATGAATTGGCTAACCATGCTAACGGCAAATGCAATATCAGGTCGAGTGTGAGATAAATAGATCAGCTTCCCTACCAACCTTTGGTACTGCTCCCTGTCAACATCCTTTCCATCTTCAATTCCCAATTTAATATTGGGTTCAACTGGAGTTTCTGCAGGCTTGCACCCAAGCATACCTGTTTCTTGTAGCAGGTCTAGGATATATTTCTTTTGAGATAAGGAAATTCCCGCTTTGCTACGAGCAATTTCCATTCCAAGGAAATATTTGAGTGATCCAAGATCCTTTAGTTCAAACAGATTAGCTAAACCCCCCTTTAAAGATTTTATTTCCTCCCAGTCATCACCTGTGACAATTATGTCATCAACATAAACAATGAGGATAGCAATTTTGCCACTATCGGAGTGTTTAAAAAAATAAAGTGTGATCAGTCTGAGTTTGGAAAAAAATAAAGTGTGATCAGTCTGAGCTTGGATAAATCCCCTTTCTTTAACAACACGAGTAAACTTTTCAAACCACTCTCTAGGGGATTGTTTAAGTCCATAAAGAGATTTCTTCAACATGCATACAGAACCATCTCCTTCTTCAAAACCAGGTGGTGGATCCATGTAAACTTCCTCATGTAAATCCCCATTTAAGAAAGCATTCTTTACGTCCAATTGATGCAAGGGCCAATCAAGGTTGGCAGCAAGTGATAGTAGGACTCGGATAGAATTAAGTTTGGCAACAGGAGCAAACGTCTCCTGATAGTCTATCCCATAAGTCTGGGTAAATCCTTTGGCAACCAATCTGGCCTTATATTTGTTGATGCTGTTATCTGCATTAAATTTTATTGTGAACACCCACTTGCAACCTACAGTTTTCTTTCCTCTGGGAAGTACCACGGACTCCCAAGTTCCATTTTTTTTAAGTGCATCCATTTCTTCAAAGACAGCATCCCTCCATTTAGGGTCATTAAGTGCCTCTTGGATATTTTTTGGTATTTTTGTACCGTCTAATATAGTGTTGAAAGCACGAAAACCTGGAGACAACTTTTCATATGAAATGTGATGAGAAATAGGATGAGCAGTGCAAGATCTAGTACCTTTTCGAAGGGCAATAGGCATATCTAGGTCAGCTGTACCAGTGTTCTCAAGTGGATTGCTGGAACTAGGACACGGGTCAGAATCCTGGCAGTCTAGAGGATCTTGAGGAGATTTACGCCTGCTGTAGAATTTTCCCCATTTACCGGGAGGATCTCCAGTCTCTGGTATAGTTCCTGTCCTTGTTTCCTGTACATTAGCTCCCCCTGTCTCCAAAGGTAAAGGAACAACAGATGTTTCCAAAGGTAAAGGTAAGACAGAAGAATTATTTGGAATCCAAGACTTGTCTTCTTTTACACCTATAGACTCCCCCTGAAGAGAAGTCGAGGGAAAAAATGATTGTGTTTCATAAAAGGTAACATCCATAGAAACAAAGACCTTTCGAAGAGAAGGTGAGTAGCACTTGTAACCTTTTTGATTAGGAGGGTATCCTATGAAAACACATCTAACAGACTTTGGATCAAGTTTGGACCTTTGATGTTGAGGAATATGAACAAAAACTACACAGCCAAACAACTTTGGAGGAATATAAGAGAGAGCCCGAAAGGAGGGAAAAGAGCGGGTAAGGCAAAAAATGGGAGAATGAAAATTTAGGACACGAGAGGGCATCCGATTGATGAGATATGAGGCAGTCAAGACGGCCTCCCCCCACAGGTATTTAGGGACATGCATTGAAAACAAGAGGGCTCTAGCAACTTCAATGAGATGTCTATTTTTTCTTTCAGCCACCCCATTTTGTTGAGGGGTGTTAGGACAAGAACTTTGATGGATAATGCCTTGCTTGGTTAGGTAATCACCAAGAACAGAATTAAAATATTCAGTACCGTTGTCAGTTCGCAGGATTTGGATAGAGGTCTGGAATTGAGTTTGTACCATAGCATGAAATTTTTTAAAAGTGGCTGCCGCTTCAGACTTATCCTTTAGAAGATATACCCAGCATACTCTAGAATGATCATCAATGAAGGTAATAAACCAACGAGTTCCAGATATATTTTTTTCACGAGCTGGCCCCCAAATATCACTATGAACCAATGTAAATGGAGACGAAACATGATAATCTCTGGGAGAATAAGAAACACGAGAGTGTTTGGCAAACTGACAATCCTCAAAAAAAAAGGAACTTGGTTTTTTATTGATAAATAAGTTTGGAAACAACTTTTGAAGATAAAAGAAATTTGGGTGTCCTAAACGACGATGCCACAACAAGACATCATTACAATCGTCTGATAAACATAAAGAGTGGTTTGCAAAAAATCTCTTTTCATGAGAATCTTCTTCAAAATAGTAAAGCCCTTCTTCCTCTCTAGCACTGCCAATCATCATCCCCGAATCCTGTTCCTGAAAAACACAGGTTTTGGCAGAGAATTTAGCAACACAATGCAATTCAGAGGAAAGTTTACTAATAGAGATCAGGTTACAAGTAAGAGAAGGGACATGAAGGACAGAATTCAGAGTAATATGTTCAGAGAGCTTAATGGATCCCTTTCCCGCAATAGTAGAGAAACTACCATCAGCAGTCCTTATTCGTGACTGGTGATAATAAGGGATATAAGAACAAAACAAGGATGCATTACCTGTCATATGATCAGAAGCTCCTGAATCAAGAATCCAACGACTACTATGATCAACATGGAGTGCCATACCTTGTTGAGCAACATGACTAGTTGCCTCAGCAGATTTAGACATCACTTTCTGAAATTGCTCATACTGAGCTTTAGGGATGAATACACCATCGGAATTTGGAGAGGCACGAGACTCTTCACCCTTATCATCAGAAGAGATTTGATAAGCACGACTCTTATTTGGCCCCTTTGCTTTCCAGTTTGGTGGTTTTCCATGAATTTCCCAACATTTTTCGCGAGTGTGACCACTCTTATTGCAGTGAGAACACCATCGGTCAGAACGTTTTGCATCACTAGGGGAACGAGGAGTATGTTTTGCTACTAAAGCAGATACATCGGAGGATTTAGAGTTCTTGTCCCCCAACATTACCTTTCGGCGAAGTTCTTCCCGTCGTACCATAGAAAAAGCAGCTGCAATGGAAGGTAATGGGTTCTGCCCCAATATCCTTCCACGAACATCGTCAAGATCACGATTAAGACCAGCAAGAAAATCATAGAGACGTCTTTTCTCTAAGTAACTTTTAAACCTTGCATTGGCTTCTAAACCTTGAAGATCTGCTGCATCATAAAGGTCCAACTCCTGCCACAGAGTTTTTAAAGCAAGAAAGTATTCAGTAACAGACATCCCCTCTTGATGTAACTCTCTTACCTTGGTGTTGAGTTCAAAAGCCTGAGAAGCATTGCCCAGGTCAGAATAATATTCTTTAACGGCATCCCAAATTTCCTGAGCCGTATCAAGAAACAAATAAGTTTGACTGATATCAGGATCCATAGAGTTAGTCAACCAGGTCATGACCAAGGCATTTTCAGTCATCCATTTATCATAATCAGGATCATCAGCTCCAGGTTTTTCCTTTTTTCCATCAAGATACCCCATTTTCCCTTTTGCTTGGATAAACAGCTTGACAGATTGATGCCATTGCACATAATTTTTACCGTTTAAACGGTGGTTAGTGATCTGTATAGCTGGGTTGTCTCCGAAAGATGAAGAAACACCGGAAATATTACCGGATAATTTTTCAGAATGCTTATTCTCAACCTCAATATTTTCAACTTCCATCGTTAAAAAAAAAAAGGAACTCAGAACAGGGACAGAATCAAAGAACCGAAGAGGAACCAACTGGACCCAGCAAGAAAAGTGCTCCAATCGAGATTTAAAACCTCAGAACAGGAAGAGGGAGGCCAGGAGAATCGTGATTGAAGGGGTCCAGATATGATTTCTGAGTTATAGTAGGAACGGTGAAAAAAAAAAAATGAAAAGAAAAGGAGAGATGAACGTGGAGGTTTACAAAATAATCACAGGATAACCTGCTCTGATACCATGTAGAAATATAAGACTGAAATATACTTTTTCATATATTGATTGACACCCAAAGGGTTCATTATATACAGATTACAAAGTAGTTAAGGAGATGAAGTAATAAATAAAATACACAGTAACCAAAGAGACATCACACTAACCAAAGAGACATCACACTAATCAAAGAGACATCACACTAATCAAAGAGACAAGTAGTTAGAAATAATTAAGAGACTCTAGAATATTCTACAGAAGGTGTAACGAATAACGTGTAGGAGGGATTGTATATAATGTACTTCTACTGATAGATATGACATGAGAATAATATTGTGATGTTTTACATGAAAATACAAGTGTAACTTGTATCATATACATGTATTGTTTGATGAATGGACATAGAAAGGGGAACAAGGATATGTGACTTTGAGACTTTTGTTGTCCTTGTCGTCCTTAGCCATGTTGACTATTGAAAGAAAGTCAAGGTCACCAAGTGAACGAGGGAAAGGCAAAGTTTTATGGTAGGAAGACAAAAGAGGCTGCTAGGGCTAACTTGCATTTGACAAAACTCAATGGGAAAGGGTTGCAACTTGAGTTTCTCCCCCTCGATTAGATGCAAATCAAACGAGGAAAGACTGTGGGCACGTGGGACGGCTAAGCTAGGCTTTCCAATACAACCATGATCGATTGTTTTCTGGTTGGAGATCTCGTTAGAAAATTTTCCAGCAACGGCTGACGGTGGATGACAATGGCAAAGGTGGCTGATACAAACCTGCAATTTCATTGACAGAAACAGCACCAGAATCGTAGCACAATTCATGAAATACTAATGTGGAGCAAACTGAGCTGTGTTCAACAACTATTACCATAATAGAGACAATATATCCTAATTACAATGATAGTAATGGAAGAACAATAACACAGGGACTCAATTACACTAAGAAAAAAGTACATGCAAAAAGAAAAGAGAGTTCTAGAGCAATTTGAGAGGCTCTAGACTCTCCCAAGTTCCAAGCCTATTCCAAATCCAAGATGATCCCTTCATGCTTCCCATGCCTCCCTCTTATACAGCTAACTTTCCCGCCCATTTTCAGTTACACATCCCTTCCAGATCCTTCCCCTCCTAACAAACTCTCAGGTCCGTATCAATACTCCCCCCTTTTTAAGCACCTTGTCCTCAAGGTGCAAGTCAGCCTATAAAAACTCTCCTCCTGGATCCCATTGTTTGAATTGCAGGGCCCCATCTACGCACTGAGCTTGGTGACTTCCACGGGGATCCCTTGCCTAATTTTTAGTGCCAAAAGCTGGCTTCATGAGATAACTTGCAGAAACTCCAAGAGCACAAGAACGAATTTCTGACAAGCTAACTTCACCATATTCAAAGAATGATCCACTGTCTTCATTAATTAGGCATTTATTAGCATAGGCTCCTTCAAATAAGCAACCTATTTGTTCATCACATTTTGCACTAGAGCCAATGTTAACCCATTCACAAACAGCACCAGTAAAGGTATTGTTGGGTTGGGTTTGGCGGCCAATTATAATAATTGGGGCCAACATATTTGGACAATATTTTGACCCAAATTATGTAATTGCATAACTAACCTATACTTCTCTTCAAAGCCTCTCGCTAGAGGTTGTGACGTAGCACCCAATTCTGCCTTCGTAGGGGTCATCGTCTCAACCGCAGTACCAACGTCCTGCTTTAACGGTGGAGGTTCAGCTTGCCTCCTTGAAATCCAGAGCTCCATCACCAACATGTGCTCTTCTCCTTCCGCTTTAATTGTCTCCTTTTTCTTCTGCTCATTCACAGCAAGACCCAATGGATAGTTTTCATCCTTCGTCTCTACATCACTCTTACCCTCTTCCTCGTCGTCAGCGTCAACCAGTAGCAGATGTAGCTGACAGACTTGACATTCGTGGTTGGAGTGCCACTGCTCGTCGCATTTGAAACACAAACCTCGCTCTTGCCGATCTCGCAACGCTGTTTGTGTGAGGCGTCTACCATTACGAGCTTGACTTTCGTGAGCTGGATCACCACTGGCCCCCAAATTCATGGTTTGAGTTGTCCCTTTCGCCGTCGCTGTCCTAGGGATTTCGTTGGTGTTTCGCGGGTTAGATTGACCCATATTTGGGTAATGTTGTGGAGCGGGTGACAGGTTTAAAGAACCCGTTTGAATCGGGTTAAAATGACCCGCATTATAATGGCCCACTGTGTTATTTTTACTGGAATTAACGTCAGTTTGTTGGGCTTGAGTCTTTTTAGTTGGCGCATAAGCAGATAGATGCCCCCAAGCCCAATTTGTACAAAAAACAAGGGCTTCATTATTAACAAGAATTTGGGCCTGGCCCATTACATCAATACTTTGGCCCAATTTTCTTAAACCTGACCTGGGTCCCTCCTCCTTGTAGCCGCCGCTTCTGGTTTGAGGTGGCTTAACACTCATTTTCGCCTCCGTCTCAATCGCTGGGATCCCGTCAACTATTGTACAAGCGCCGGTGCCCAGTGATCCTTGTGGTGGAGACCAACACTTCGCTGTCTCTACAAGCTCTTCTTCTCTCCCTCTTTTTATGTCCCCCTCGACCACGTAACAAGATGAAAGGTTGTCTCCGACCAACATCATCTCCGGTTGATTTGTTATTTCCTCCTTGGCTTCCGTTTCTGCCTTGGATTGAGCCTCGACCTCTATTTCCAGTACCAATAACGATGTGGTTGGACCGATAGAGTATTCCATTCTTGCAATTATTTCATTGCTTTCCTTCTTCTTTTTTTCTCTTCTTTTAGATTTTTTGCTTCTGCCTCATTCTCAATCTCACCATCCATGGCTTCTTCACCTTCGAACACTGGTAACTCTAATTTATTTTCGCGAATTTTAGAACTGTAAACTTCTCCATCAATCCTCCAGCTTGGATCTCTTTGATATCGCTTCGAACCTCTTTTCCTGTTTAGTTGAGAAACATTCTGCAAAATCTCGTCGAGGAGTCTCATTATCCTTGCATGGGTCTCCTCTGCTCTTCTCATCTTCTCCGATCCCTCAAATTTGTTTTGCATCTTTCTTTTTTTTTTTTTTTTTTTTTAATATCAGTATGGTTCAAAGCCCCCTAGATCGGAGTGCTCTGATACCAATTGATACAAACCAGCAATTTCATTGATAGAAACAGTACCAGAATCGTAGCACAATTCATGAAATACTAATGTGGACAGTATATTAAGAGCAAACTTAGTAGTGTTCAGTAGCTATGACAATAATAGAGACAATATATCATAATTACAGTGATAGTAATGGAAGAACAATAACACAGGGACTCGATTACATTATGAAAAAAGTACATGCAGAAAGAAAAGATAGTTCTAGAGCAATTTGAGATGCTCTAGACTCTCCCAAGTTCCAAGCCTATTCCAAATCCAAGATGATCCCTTCATGCTTCCCATGCCTCCCTCTTATACAGCTAACTTTCCTGCCCATTTGCAGTTACACATCCCTTCCAGATCCTTCCCCTCCTAACAAACTCTTAGCTATCTGATTCAACAACTAGACCTGCGTGGGCTTGGGCCCTATTTCAGCTATATTTGTCCGTATCAGTGGCATAAGATGCTGCATAAAATGCTGAGAGAATGTTGATGGTTGTCATAGAGTTCCAAATTTCAGGGAATTCAGCTGTGAGAAAGTGACGGGACAGGTCACGAAGGATGGTATTTGATACGTGGTTCAAATTATAGGGATATAGGTATAGATGGAGAAAAAGGGATAAGACTAGACAACATTGTTCATTGATGTGATTAGAAAAGAAATAGTACTAATCTCTATTTATACTATTTAGAAGACTCCTAAAATAAGGAAATAAATCATGAAATATAAGGAAATAGTGTAAGTGATTTTAAGAGACCTCTAAACTATATTAAGATATACTTTTAATATTAAATGATATCATCTAAATATCTTAACAGTCCTGATCATTCTCACATCACCAGAATCCAGTGCTCTCATAGTTTGAGGTTCTTCTTCTGGTTGGCTTCTGTTACCTTTCTTCTTAATATTTGTTTTATTGCTTTCAGGCACTGACGGAAAGAGCTCCTGTGTGGCTGCATTTGTAGTTTGTAATGCCATATTCAATGACATCATGTTACATGCCGGAAATGCAAATGTGGGTAAACTAACTCTGCTGCTTCTGTGTGGTTGACATGTCAGTAGTACTTCATGTTGTAACAGATGCCTTACGTGAAAAGCTTATTTAGCATGATGCAAGGTTAAAATAGGGTTTTCTTGCTACCTTGTGCTTTAAATTAAATTGAATGGGGCCAGTGGGGTCATCTATCCCACTCCTTCATATAAGTTTGATGCATTGTGAATGAGTCACTCAACCTAAAATTTTTTGTTGTTTAGCGAGGAGCAAATAAAGGATTTTCATTGTATTAAATTGCTGACACCTGATATCTTTTGTTCTTATTTTTCAAAAATTTTATTTTGCCAATAACTTATTGTGCACTGTACAAAAATTACAGGAAAGAAATATGATTCACGCATTATTATTATTTTGGGAAAAAAGGTACTAAAATACCATATACCACGTGTAGAGGTCTAAGGAATCAGTTTTTCTAGTTTTGGAACACTCTTAAGTTGATGATGCATTCCCCACATTACAAGTAGGCATGAAAATAATTGACCATTTTTAATTGAGAAATTTTATAATAAATGCTAAGACTTTTATGCTGCTAATAGGTCATAAAACTCATGTCTTGGTATTTATGAAGATTGCAATCTTGAATTAGTATGGGTACAATGGTACATTTGTAATTTTAGCCAACAGTTATATACTTTTGCTGCAGTACTATGATATTAGAAAGAAGTGTGAAGGGAGCCTTTGCTATGATTTTTCAAATATGGAGAAGTTCCTCAACCAAAAATCTGTTCGGGATGCACTAGGGGTTGGGAAAATTCATTATGTTTCTTGTAGCACTAAAGTTTATATGGCTATGCTGATGGATTGGATGAGGAATCTTGAAGTTGGAATTCCTGTCCTTCTTGAGGATGGAATCAATTTGCTTGTTTATGCTGGGGAATATGATCTCATCTGCAACTGGCTTGGTCTGTATATATTCAGTATCTAACCGATTTAAGATCTATTGAGAAATTTAATATTTCTTCTGTATAACCTTTCAATGAATAAATTGATGGACCTCTTCCTGGTGTTATGATTTCAATGATTAGGTAATTCCAGATGGGTTCATGCCATGGAATGGTCTGGTCAGAAAGAATTTGTAGCCTCACCTGAAGTCCCTTTTGTTGTTGATGAATCAGTAGCCGGATTATTGAAGAGTTACGGACCTCTAAGTTTCCTTAAGGTCTGTGTCTTTTTCTCTCTCCACACACATCCACCCATAGTCCATAGGCATGTGCTTGTGAAGTGAAAACTATCAATGTCATCTCAAATAAAAGTACACTTCGTTTGAATTAACCCAAATTTTTTGAAATGTACAATTTATCCTTGCCCTCACACTATTCAGCTGTGCTAATTATCCCAATTTTGACACTGCATGTCTGCATCCAAATCATTAAGGGTAACGAAGGCAGAAAAGATTACTAGTGCTTGTTTTGCTATTGATTTACACAGAATGTTAAAATTGGTGGCCATTAACACTATTTGAATATTATAGTGTGAGGCTAAATTGCACACTTTTTGCCATGGTCAAATACAAACTTGTGCTTGTTCTGCATTAACAGGCAAAGTCAATATTGTCTAGAAATAGGCACTCCATTTATGTACCAATTTCCTTTGTAGCTTTTCTCATGGTCAGTGGAAAATGTTTATTGAGTTCAATACTATGTTCATCAAAAACAGGTCCATGATGCGGGTCACATGGTTCCAATGGACCAGCCCAAGGCTTCATTGGAGATGCTGAAGAAATGGACACGGGGAACCCTTTCGGAATCTAGAGCTGATGAGGAAAAATTGGTTGCTGAGATGTGATCTCTTTTGTTGCTGCTGAATTAATCTAGCTTAAGGGAGCAAAACGAGAAAATAAATTGCAGTGGGAGTGTGACCAGTAGTTAGTATGCCTGGTATGTGATATCACCCCAACCTCATACAAGAACTTGTATCATGTAAGAAAGAAGGGCTTCTATGCTTGTACATTTGCTGCTTTAGATGCTTATCTTTGTTTCCTATAAGATCGAGTTTCTGTGAATACTTCTGAATTATATTTCGCATTTCTCGTTTATTGTTGCCCGGAAACATGGTGTATTTGTGATTCACTTATGAATACCCCTTTTAGTGAAATTCAGAAAACAGGAAACTACATATTGAGACACGCAGCTGAAAGTTGGATCTGTATTGATGCAAGGATTTGACTATAAAACGTAGTAGTTGGATCTTCAAGTTTACTTTTCTCTATACTACTGATTTTTTAATATTTAAATAATTTATTTGGGTAAATGATCTAGTCACTTCTACTCTATTTTGTCTTTTATACTAAGTGTTGCAACTATGCTCAAATGTTGATTCAGTTTCTGCACAGGGAGGTCATCAAGAAAGTCATATCAAAATAAAAAGAAATATAAATGTCCAGATAAAAGGTTGCCGAAAGTGATTTGCTTTTTAAGGTTTTCTTATTCCTGTCTGGTTTCTTTTATTCGATGTGTTATCGTGTCCTAAGATTAAAACGTTTAATAAGGCTCCATGCCTTTGCTTTGCGTGGATAAGGATAAAGTTTGATTGTACGCTTGTTACGGCCCATATTGATATTAGACCCAAGAGGGTTAGTAAGCGGCCCACTTATTTGGACCAGTACCAATGTTAGGTGATTGAGCCCATCTAATTGTAATTGGATGTGTTGATCTATGAAAGCTGATACGTAAGCTTCACAGGGGATAGTTATTAGAATTCAGTTAGGAACTTGTTAGAATGTATTAAAAGCACAGTTGTGAAAGGAAAATGCATGAAAAGTTTGACAATCTCTTCTTCCTTCCGTATCTTTCCCTCTCTTTCTCCCTCTCTTTGAAATCCCTTTCAAATTACAAGAAAATTCATAACAATTTGGTACTTTCATTGCACTCACCTTCCTCCCCAAATCCATGGTAGAAAACACTCGATTGAAAGATGTTTCAAATCGTATGGATAACTTGCACGTTGAGGTTAACCAAAGAATGGATGAATTGCAACACCGTCTAGAAATTTCTGAATCAATACGTGAACAACAATTCCTCAACCTTCAAGAATCCCAAACACAAGTACAAGAAACTCTCACCTATATTTTGGCCGTTCAACAACAGCACTCGGGAAGCACTTCTTCTGCGAGCATTCTGGGAGCGGGACCACATACTCACATTCATCAAACCAATACAGGTCAAACCTTATCGTTACCCACACTACCAGAAAAATGAGATAGAAAAGTTGGTGAAAGAAATGTTACTTACTTGTGTTATCCGTCCCAGCCAGTCCGCTTTCAGCTCACCAGTTCTGTTGGTTAAAAAGAAAGACGGTACTTGGCGATTTTGTGTTGACTATAGGGCACTAAATGCCGTGACGGTCCGAGACAAATTTCCAATACCCACCGTTGATGAACTCTTAGATGAATTACACGGAGTGGTGGTATTTTCCAAACTGGATTTATGTTCGGGTTATCACCAAATCTGAATGGCACCAGAGGACATTCATAAAATAGCTTTTAGGACACACCATGGCCACTATGAATTTTTGGTGATGCCTTTTGGTCTCTCCAACGCGCCTTCTACCTTCCAGGCTACCATGAATAAGATGTTTTTCCCTATCTTCGTCGATTTGTGGTTATATTTTTTGATGACATTTTGGTGTATAGTCATACCTTGTAGGATCACATTCAACACCTGTCAGCTGTCCTCACTACAATGAGAAGGCATTCTTTTTTTGCCAAATTGTCGAAATGCCTTTTTTTTTTCCAGCAGACCATATAGTTTTTGGGGCATTTTATTTCAAGTCAGGGTGTAGCACCGGACCCCCAAAAACTTCAAGTTATTGCCGAATGGCCTCCTCCAATCACTGCCACCCAAGTGCGTGCATTTTTGGGACTGTTCGGATACTACCGCAAATTCATTAAAAATTATGCCCAAATAGCCAGCCCACTGATGGATTTACTCACCAAGGACGGCTTCCATCGGTCTGAGGAAGTCGCAACAACCTTTCAAAAACTTAAGGCACAACTCACTACAGCTCCAATCTTGGTCCTCCCTAATTTCAATGAACCTTTCACCATTGAAACTGATGCCTCCGGTGTAGGCATAGGTGCGGTGTTATTACAAAAGGGCCATCCCATTGCCTTTTACAGCCGCAAACTATCTCCAACCATGCAAGGTAAATCCACTTACATCAGAGAGATATTTGCCATCACATCCGCGGTGGCTAAATGGAGGCAATATTTTTTGTAACATCCCACGTAAATAAGAAATATAGTCATGTTGCTATGAAGATTATGGGTATTGTGTTAAATTCAAGTATGTGCCTTGTTTGCCTTAGTTCCTAATTACATGGCTATTAGTAGAAAATTAGAGTTGAGCTAGGAAATTCCTTGGATTATTGAAATAGTTGAGAATTTATTTTGGGCATGAGAAATTTAAGTTTAGAGTGATATTCATAATTTATTTATAATGTATAAGAGAAATTAAAAGTATTTAAAGTCCTAAAGAATTTAATTAATTCTTGGGCTGAATGGTGAGTAGAAGAAAACATTAGGATTTTATATATTGTTTCCCATTTTTATGAGTGGGGCGCTGGCCCAAGAGAATGTAGAGGAGGTTAGTTCGGCCCAAACACTTAAAATATAGGAATTACTTATTCATGGGCTGGTCATATTTTTTTTCAAAAATCAGTAATTGAGTTGCAAACTTGGGCTCTAAACCTAGATGACCGACGACCCAAAGAGTCCCAAGGGCAGCAAAATCCAGCCCAAGTCCTTCCCCCTTACCTGATCCCATCCTCACACGCAATCCCCCTACTCATTGTGTCATTGGGTGGAGATATTCCCTTGCAACCACATCAGCCCCATCTCCTTGGAAGCACGCGTTGCTGCCTTGTGCAGAAAAAAAAAGAATCAGAGGACCTGCAGCTTTGGACAACTTTCACCTCTGCTTTATTTCAAAATTCTGTCAGCCTCAAGCATGCCCCAATCGGCCAAGGAGAAGGCAGGATTGCATGTCAATCCATTGGCTGAAAATTTCCCCCTTCTTCTTATTCCTCTCTCACGCGTTCATCAGAGTACAGTGGGCATAAATTCTGATTTTTATGAGCTGTTAAACCAACAGCAAACCCTTCCCCTCTTCTTCTTGAGCTCTACCCTGTGTGAGAAAGAGAGAGCAAGCTGAAGCTCACTTAGGGATTTAGGAACTCAGACACCACCTCTCCCAAAACCGTGACCCTCACCCTTACAACAGTCAACCGATTGGTGATACCTTGTTCCATTTCATTTCCACCTCCTTCCTAAAACCGCAGCCTCTTATTGAGATTAAGCAGTGGAAACAATTTCACCTTCTTTTCCTTGGGTCTCTGCTGCAAAAACCGTGAACCCCTTCTTGAAGCAGCAAACCGAATTTAAAACTTATTCCTCTCCTCCTAATCTTGTCCAGCCGCACGCTTACACTCAAGGAGCGGAGAACCCGAAGCTGCAAGGTTGCTGATTTAGCCTTGGTGATTGTCTTTTGACCGTATAAGTGAAGTCTTGGGGTGTTTGCATCTAAGAAGAAGTCCGAAGCAGCACCTTCCTCTTCTTTGCAATTCGGTTTTAGAGGTATTTTTAGGGGTTGAGTCATCTGTTTTTTTTTTATTATCTGTTTCAATCGGTCCTAGTAAGAAATTCATGGTCGCTTGTTCATGCAACTTTAACCGAATCTAAGTTTAGAAAAATGGTCTCTTATATTTCGTACATGCTTCTCTTGGACTAGGAAGAAAAAAATCCTTAAAGACTCTATACTGTCAAAACCGAACCATTATAATGAATATAAGAAAATTATCCTCTGCATTGTGTAGGAAAATAATTTGGATAATAAAGTGGGAATGAATGGGTTTCTGGAATTAAATTCAAGACTGTTTGTAGGAAATTCGGATTTTGGGCTGAAATTTTAGGCATTTTGCGAGTTCTGTTTCCGGGGCTACGGAACTCCGATTGAGCTATATTTTATATGTATGCGTAGCCCCAGATGTCCACTTCCTTCGTAACAAAGAAAATCTTTGTAAGCTGTTAAGGCCGATTTTATATGAAATTTGTAAGACAGACCTGTAATAGAGAAATTGTACCTTGCCCAAAAAGTAAAAGGAAGTTTCTAACTCTTAGTTATGGAAACAGAATCGGTTTAGGACTTGGAGGATTTGTATCGTTATGATAACAAGTCAAATACAACTAGGCGAAGTTAGAAAAAAAATTAAGTATGGGACTCTAGAAACTGAAAATAAAATAGGGGTTGAAGGCATGTTTTGAGCTTGTTACTTGTAGGAGCCAATGTTGAAAAATTGTGTTCTGTTTTCTTTTAATATAGGTGCGCAATTTCATTGAATGTGGACTGAATTGGTGGCCGTTTGGATAATTGTGGAATGCTTGATTTAAATAGCTAAAGTGCCAAGGTAAGTGTGTGGTGACACTACCTACTTGATTGCTACTTGGAGTACGAAACTTGATCGTAGCTCCGTGTTTCGGTATTCTTTATGTATTTGAAATCTGCTCATTTTGAAGTCTTGAATTTCTTGTTTTATATATGCTGCAGCCTTGAGATATTAAATATTAAATTTTGGATATTATCTAGTCATGCATGTACATTCATAATTTTTATCTGTATGTTGTGTGTGACCCATGACATGACATCCATGCACAAGTTTCATGTTTATAACCGAAAATGTTTTCGAAAACTATGCACACGTTTGAGCACGCATCATGTAGGCATCCCTTTGGTACCAGGATCTTGGGACACTTGGCTTCAGTCCGCATAGGATACAGTTGGAACCCTCCAAGGAGCCATTAAGGGAGGCCCTTCCACTGTCTTGGTTAGTACGCGCATGACGATGCGATCACGTACTCTTGGCGTTATATACGCATCTTGACTAGTTATCTTGGCAGCATATATATATATATATTTAAGCTTGATAGTACGTGCACCTTAGTGCTTTAACGTACTCTTGGCGTTATATACGCATCTTGACTAGTTATCTTGGCAGCATATATATATATATATATATATATATATATATATATATGTATATTTAAGTTTGTTTACGTTAATTATTTCTATATCTAGCAAACGCTTTTGCATTCTGGATTTGCCATCACTCTACTGGGATATTTTTCTCACCCCTTTGGGGCTGCTGTTTTTTCTTGATGTAAAATGGCAGGAGGACGAAAGAGTATGAGAAGGTTTGATTTAAAGATGCTTGTTACTTGTGCTGCCATTTGTGCTATTAGCTGGATTGTTGGTTGTTATGCTATTTTGGATGACTGTACTATGTGAAGGAGATGATTTACAGTTGGACTATTATTTTAGTTTGGATTCAGATGTTGTTTATTTTCTTGGGAAAATTCTGAACTTGTTTGAGGAGAAATTGATTCTGAACTATTTAATTGAAGGGCTGTTTTTATTTGAAAACTAATGTTTTGCGAGCAACTTGAAAATTGTCGTTCTGCGGCTACGGACCTCCAAATGAGGCATAATTTATATGCACGCGAAGCCCCAGAAATATACTTTAAGATTAAGCAGAAGTTATGTTCAAATTATATTTGTACGAATTATTAATATTTTCGCAAGACAGCAGGTTTTCCAGACAATAGACTGAATTCGCGAGTACCTTGCGAGTTCGGTTTCGTGGGGCTATTCACCTCTGAATCGCGTATAATTTATATGAACGCGAAGCCCCGGATGTCTAGTTTCATCGTATCAAAGAATATTTTTTTTTAAATCTTTGAAACTGATTTTATACAAATTTCGTAAGTCGGTAAGGTTTTCTGATGAGTTAGAACATTCAACAAGTATCTTATTTCTTGGAATTTTCCACAGTTTAATGAGTAAATAATTTTTAATCGAAAGTTTTTATGGGTTTACTTCCCTCCGTAAATTTTAACATGTTTAGTTTTTTAACCAACGTTATAATCAAGTTTTACCGCGGTGACTCGAATACAAGTTAGCAAAAACACATCTCTTGGATGCATACAAGAGAGGGTGTTACACTTTTTGGGCGTTCCCTTCACCATTTGTACGGACCACTAGAGCCTCCATAACATGATGAATCAGGTTATACAGACACCTGAGCAGCAGCAATTCCTCTCCAAATTACTGGGATTCAATTATACTATAGTACACAAGTCTGGCAGGTCCAACATGGTGGCTGATGCTTTGTCCCGCCACCCCAATACCCAATCAGAGGCAAATTCTGCTAGATTGGCAGTTCTCACAACTCCCATCAGTAGATAACGTGAGCTGTTACAAGAGGAATTACAAAAAGATCCATATGCTGCCTCCATCTTACAGACCCTCAATCACAACCCAACATCCCTTCCTCAGTGGCATGTTAAGGATAACTTGTTGTTTCATCACCGACGCCTCTTTTTACCAGCGGATTCACATCTGATCCCTCATTTACTACAGGATCTACACTCCTCGGTGCAAGGTGGTCACTCGGGTGTAAGAGGCACACTAGCAAGGATCAACCAGAACTTTACCTGGAAATCAGTTAGAAAAGATGTCACTCACTTTGTGCAAAATTGCGAAATTTGTCAAAAGATTAAGCCACCCAACCATTATCCTCTGGGATTACTTCAACCAATTTCCCCACCATACCAAATTTGGACAGATTTAGCAATGGATTTTATTACTCACCTGCCTACTTTTTCTGGTTTCTCAGCAATACTGGTTGTCATTGACCGTTTCTCCAAAGGTGCTCACTTTGCTCCTTTATCGTCCCAGTGCACAATATACAAGGTAGCCCAAGTTTTGTGGAATACGGTTGGGAAGCTCCATGGGATTCCACACTCCATCATCTCTGACCATGATCCCATTTTTTTAAGTAATTTCTGGAGAACTATTTTTCAGCTGCAAGGAACCAGTCTAAAATTCAGCTCAGCTTATCACCCACAGACCGACGGAGTCACTGAAAGATTAAACAGAAGTTTGCAATTGTACCTTCGTGCCTTTGCACATGAATTTCCTGCGGCCTGGGCCAAGCACTTAGCTTGGGCTGAGTACCATTACAACACTACTACCCATAGCTCCACGTGTATGTCTCCTTACCACATCATATTCGGCAAACCTCTACCCAATATGCTGGCATACACACTTGGGTCTTCATCCAATGAGGCAGTAGATTCAGAGTTAACCACACGAGCCGATATCCTTACAGGAGTAAAAATTCATCTGATTAGGTCTCAACAACATATGAAATCAATTGCAAACAAAAAGAGAAAAAACACTACCTTTACGGTGGGAGTTTAAGTCCTGTTCCGTCTTCAGCCATACCGCCAACTGTCGGTACAGAGACGGTCATCTCAGAAACTGAGCTTGAGATACTCGGCCCCTTCACTATCTTGGAGAGGATAGGTCAAGTGGCATACCGATTAGATCTACCTGCGTCCTCACGCATACATCCGGTCTTTCATGTGGCTTTATTACGACCCTTCCGTTCCAACCAGACGCCTCAGATTCATCCATTTCCATAGTTACCTACCGATTTCACCACAATCCATCGTCCCCAAGCTGTGGTGGCAACTCGCACTATCTAGCGTAACGAAACACATTGGAAGATGCACGAGAAGCCATGTAGAACCCTCTCCTTCGGTCCGACGCTACTGGAGCAATGGGTCCGCCAGAAAAAGGGCCAAGCTCGAAGCTTTCACCTTCTACGACCTCATCCATTCATCCACAAGACTTGAGCTTTTCTCCTTGCCCAGACTTGCTGATTTCAAACCCCTTCAATGCTCTTGTCACATTGCTAGACGATCAGTTCTCCAACACTGACCTTCAATCAGTTCCACAACCACCCAATTTAATCCAGTCCGTCAATCTACCCACCAAACCCACTCATCCAATGGCTGTTAATACTCAAGGTACAGCTGGCCACCAACCCTCTGAAAACGTCACACCTGTCATTGCTATTGACCAAGACGTCTCTTATCCATGCCACCTCAGGGACGAGGCGATTCTTCAACCAGAAGGGGATGTTACGGCCCATATTGATATTAGACCCAAGAGGGTTAGTAAGCGGCCCACTTATTTGGACCAGTACCAATGTTAGGTGACTGAGCCCATCTAATTGTAATTGGACGTGTTGATCTATGAAAGCTGATACATAATCTCCACAGGGGATATTTATTAGTGTGGAACCAATGCACTCAACGAAAAGAACATAAAGGTTCAACGATTTTGATGATAACAAACAAGCATGGAAAGAAAGTCTCATCGTGCAACCATAAAAAAGAAGTCCAAACAAGATCAAGACTCAAGCTTCAAGAGAAGTCTCTAAGTCTAAACTCAAAATAATATATAGAACTTAGGATTATTTGTAAATTGATTCCTTACATGAACAAAGCTCAAAGTACTTTTCAAATACATGCATTAAATCATCGATCAACATTGAAATACATTTCTAACATGAAAATATATTTTCTATATTCATAAACTGTTTAAATAATATTTGAAACTATTTTAAATCAATAGAAAACCATGTGAGGGTGAAATCCAACATGTTGACAGGTTGGTAATCGATTACCAAACCATGGTAATCGATTACCCTTCATGGTAATCGATTACCCAATCCATGGTAATCGATTACCCACTGTACAAAGACAAAAATAACGGCTATAAAATGGCTAGTTTGCAAAAATGGATAGGAAATAGGCCTTGGGGGGCCTCTATAAATAGAGGCTACTGTTCCCATTGATGGGACACACTTCTTGATCATTATTGCTCATTAATTCACATCCTATTTGCATTATTCTTGTCTTCTTATCATAAAATCTCTTTGAGCTTTATTCTTGTGAGAGTGTCATATACCATTGTTCTTCAACTTGTATTATTTGTACTTTGAGAGTACTTAGCCATTGTTAAACACCTTCATTTGATTTATTGAGTAGTTAGGGGAGTGAACCCTATACACTTGAAAGGTCACCAAATTCCTAAGAAAATTTGGAGTGAAAAGTTGTAAGGCATCAAGAGCCCGAAGTCTTGAAAAGGTGTAGTGGTTTGTCAAGCACCCTCAAGCTTGATAGTTAGTAAAAAGAATTGATCAAGCGGCTTCAGTCTGGACGTAGGTCACAGTGGTGGTGAACCAGGATACATCTAGTTTGCAATTTCTCTAACCCTGATCTCTTTATTTACGTATTGAAATTGCCTTTTTAGATTGTCTTTGTATACTAGCTTGATTACTTTGCTATTCTTTTTCTTGCTCCTACGCTTAGATTATTTCTTATTAAATCGCTTTATTTAAGAAATAGTCTTTAAAACATCAAAGGAGGTACTTTGCGAAAAGATTTTATAAAACTCAATTCACCCCCTCTTGAGTATTGAAGCCACTTGTCCAACAAGTGGTATCAGAGCTTGAACTCTTGTGTAAAGAGCTTAACCGCTTCAAGAGAAGGGATGGCTTCTTTGAACCATGATATGCCCCTTGAGGGATCTTCTAGTACTAGACCTCCATTTTTCAATGGCGTCGACTATTCTTATTGGAAGAGTCGAATGAAAATATTTCTTCAATCTAATGATTTAAGAGTATGGAGTATAGTTGAAAAAGGATATACTCTACCTACTATGAAAAATGAGAAAGATGAAGATGTTCCTAAAGATATAGATGATTACACTGATGATGAAATTAAGAAAGGAAATTGGAATGCTAGAGCTCAAAACTTAATCACAAATGCCTTAGGTCGTGATGAATACTTTCGTGTTTCAAACTGTAAGAATGCTAAGGAAATGTGGGATATTCTTCAAATAACCCATGAAGGAACTAGTGATGTTAAATTTACAAAATTAAATGCACTCGCTAGAGAATTTGAAATGTTTGAGATTCGTGAAAATGAAAGTATCCAAAGTATGCAAAAAAGATTCACACACCTTGTTACTCATTTAAATGCTTTAGATAAATCTTTTACTAACCTTGAATTGATTTCTAAGGTGATGAGAAGTGTGCACAATAGAGAATGGCAACCCAAGTTGACGGCTATTACGGAATCAAAAGATCTGAAGACCATGGATCTTGCAACCTTGTTCGGCAAGCTTCAAGAATATGAAATGGAGCTAACCAGAATAAGCTTGAAGGAACAAGCCATCAAGAAAAGTAAGAGAATTGCCTTGAAAGCCTCAACACCAAGCAAGGAAAAAGAAGATGGAGATTCCGAAAATGGTCTTGATGAAGATGAAATGAGTCTCTTCGTGAAAAAGTATGGAAAATTCTTTAAGAAGAATTTCACAAAGAAATCATCATTTCCTCCTAGAAGAAGATCTAAAGATGAAGGATCCTCCCAACTCACCGTCACTTGCTTTGAATGTGGAAAAGTCGGTCACTACAAATCGGATTGTCCAAATGCTCAAAAGAAAGACAAAAATGAAAAGAAGCAAGGCAAGGATAGAAGGAACTTCAAGAAGGCTTATCTTGCTTGGGATGACGAATCTAGTTCCTCCGATGATGACTCCAAGGAAGAAGTAAACCTATGCTTCATGCAAGATGGAAGACCATCGGAGAAATCAAGTAAAGAAACCCAACATATATGTCTAATGGCAAATGAGGACAAAAATAAATCCAAAATCGAGGTAAACTCTTCTTGCTCTACTATTTCCCCTTCATATGATGAGATGTCTGACATGTTTGAAGAAATGCATAATGAAACACTAAAACATGTTAAAACTCTTAGAGCATCAAGAAAAACTATTAGTTATTTGGAAAAACAAGTTGCATCTTTAGAAAATGAAATTAAAGAATTGAAGGATGAAAATAAAACCCTCAAATTACTTGATGCTAGCATTGGTTGCATCAAATGCCTATCTTCAAATGATCATGCATCTTCATCATCATGTACATCATGTAAAGATCTAAGCAATGAAATTGATGATTTAAATGGAATTCTAAGTAAATTCACATGTGGAAGAGATAACTTAAATGTGTTGCTTGGTAAACAAAGATGCATGTTTAACAAATCCGGTTTAGGCTTTGACACTAGCACACAAGAAAAATCATATAAAAACTTTTTCATTTCTCCATCCTACATGACAAGTAGCCCATTCATTAAATGCTTTCATTGTGGTGGAAAAGGTCATAGTGCTTCCACATGTAAAGTTAGAAGGAATGGTATTATTGGGCAAAAGAAAGTATGGGTTCCTAAGGGAACTAAGCCCAAGACTAACACACAAGGACCCAACATGGTGTGGGTACCAAAGGTTAAATCTTGACTTTGTGATGTAGGTTTATTTGAAAGCTAAGAGCTCCAAGCGGTACTTGGATAGTGGGTGCTCAAGTCACATGACGGGAGATGTAACTAAATTTCAGTCATTCACAAAGAAAGAGCATGGACATGTTTCCTATGGTGATAACAACAAAGGAAAGATACTCGACATTGGAAAAGTTGGTAATTCCTTCTCTGTCTCTATAGAAAATGTCTTACTCGTCGAGGGCCTTAGACATAACTTGCTTAGCATTAGTCAATTATGTGATAAAAACTATAGAGTTATTTTTGACTCAACCTCTTGTAAAATCGAAAGTATAATTGATGGGCAAGTTAAGTTTATTGGTCATAGAGTGGATAATATTTATATGATAGACTTAAATGGTATGCCTTCAAATGACGATAAATGTTTGATTAGTAAAGAAGATGACTCTTGGTTATGGCATAGAAGAATAACACACATTGACATGGGTCAATTAAGTAAATTGATATCCTTAGACTTAGTAATTGGATTACCAAAGCTGAAATTTGAAAAAGATAAAGTTTGTGATGCTTGTCAAATGGGAAAACAAGTAAAGGCTTCTTTTAAATCAAAAAAATATTGTTTCTACCACAAAACCTTTACAACTTTTACATATGGATCTTTTTGGACCAACTAGAACTATGAGCTTTGGTGGCAATTACTATGCTTTGGTCATTGTGGACGATTATTCTCGCTATACTTGGACCTTATTTCTTACATATAAAAGCGATGCTTTTAAATCATTCAAGAGACTAGCCAAACTCATTCAAAATGAACAATCTTCAAATATTGTTTAAATTAGAACCGATTATGGTGGAGAATTTGAAAATCAAAATTTTGAACTCTTTTGTGAAGAAAATGGCATTGAACATAATTTTTCCGCTCCTAGGACTCCACAACAAAATGGAGTTGTAGAAAGGAAAAATCGTGTATTAGAAGAACTTGCTAGAACCATGTTAAATGAAAATGATCTTCCAAAATATTTTTGGGCGGAAGCCGTTGGCACCGCGTGTTATGTTATGAACCGTGCTTTAATTAGACCTATTTTGAAGAAAACTCCCTATGAACTTTACAGAGGGAGAAAACCCAATATTTCATATTTTCATGTCTTTGGTTGCAAATGTTTTGTTTTAAATAATGGAAAAGAAAACCTTGGCAAATTTGACTCTAAAGCTGATGAAGGCATATTTCTAGGATATTCACTCACAAGTAGAGCTTATAGAATCTATAACAAAAGAACAATGGTCATTGAAGAGTCTATTCATGTTGTATTTAATGAAACTAACAATGCCTTGACTAGAAAGGAACTTTGTGATGATGATATTATAGGAAGCATGGAAAACGTAAACTTGAATGACAAAGAGGAAAATGAAAGGCAAAAAGAAAAGGAAGCAAACAATGAAGAAACACCTAGTCAACAAACCAATGATGGAAACAACCTACCACAAGATTGGAGAGTAGCAAGAGGACACCCCATTGATGCGGTAATTGGTGATATATCTAAAGGGGTAACTACTAGAAACTCAATTAGAAATATTTGTA
>JAVKPL010005914.1:0-24981 GCA_032173675.1 Gastrolobium villosum | reverse complement strand
ATCGCGTACATATAAATTATGCGCGATTCGGAGGTGAATAGCCCCGCGGAACAGGACACGTAAAACGCGTGTGAATCCTGTCCGTTTTCTGGAAACAGGCTGTAAGGCGAAGCTTATAAAAATTTGCACAAATTTCGTATAAAGATGAAACCTGCACAGTTTGAAAGTACATTCCCGGGGCTTCGCGTGCATATAAAATAATAGTAAATCGGAGTTCGTTTGCCCCTTGAAACATGTCCCTTAAAGTACCGGTAAAACTGTTAAAATTCAGCACTTAATAAAACGTTCAAAAATTCTTTTCGCAAAACGTTTCCAAAATAGTCACGGTTCATAAAAGATTTACAGAATTCAAGTAATAACTTCATCAATCTTCCAAGTTCTCAACATATACAAGATCATACAATCATCCAGCAAATAAACAGCAATAGCAGAAGTCCAATCATGATTAATCAACAGCAGACATCCATATACTCACGTCTTCAAGTGTGCTTTCCTTTTTCCTGCCATTTTATGAAAATAGCAGCCCCAAAGGGGTGAGAATAATCCCAGTAGTGTGGCAACAAAACCAGTAATATAACAGCATTAACTAGGCACAAAATCATAAACAGTCACTTCAACATATCCTTGTTCCTTTTCCTTTTTCCTTTTCATCATATTCATATATATTGCGTACATAACGCCTTTCCTTTTCATCATATTCATATATATTGCGTATATAATGCCTTTCCTTTGCGCTTTTAGCACCGTCGTGCGCGCACTTCACAGTGGAATCAAATATCCCTTGGCACCTGAGCTCCATGTGGATTCCAACTGTGGGCCTATGCGGACTGATGCCAAGTGTCCCATACCCCGGTACCTTGGGGATGCCTATATGATGCTTGCTCAAACACATGATCCTGTACATAACTATTCTAAAAGCAAGACCTATATGCTCTTGGTACATGCATGCCATGCTATGCTTTCACACACAAAACGTACAAAAATGCGGTATGATGTAAGGTGCATGCTTATATACCTTTCATATAGCCATCACGGCACATATACTTTTCATATGCGTTATGCTGCCACATAACGTCTTTACCTCATAATCATATAGCCATCACGGCACATTTTGGCAGTTTCCTTTCATCATAATGGAACATAATACTTTTACGGAATATGGAGCATCATGTCACAATTTTATACCAGTAGTCAATAGTCACATTAGGTAATATCGCCTGACACTCACCTCGAGTCTTTAACATTCCTTTATCAAAACATCACCAATCAGCCCACACAATTAGAGGTTAGCACACCTAAACATTATGTACCAAAAATCAGAATTTGCATCTACTGCTCCAATAAAATACATGTACTTTCCATGCTTTCTATTCAAGGCTTCTAACCAATTTACCATGCATCCATGTTATTTAATTTTCTGTTTTAACATTAGTTTTGCCAAAGATTAACAATTGACATAAATATAAATCCCTAAGCATTTAATTCGGTTGTCTTTACCATCAATTAGATGTCTTTGGTTTTCCAATCACATAACATTTCTACATAATTTAGAAGAGTAATACAAGAGCTGTCCAAATAGTTCTAATTCATGCAAAGCTTGATTCAACCGGATTTCATGATTTTTACGCTAATTTAATTTTTCTAACATGGGGTTTGTTTCACCAATAGACAGCGAGGAGCATAATCAAAATCTTCTCTACACAGGTACGATTTTTTTTTAACCCTTAGCAAGTGCTCCCCATTTCATTTATACCAATAACATAATCCACAATTCCTAATATACACAAATTCGGTTTTATTCATTACTAGGTGCTTCTAAATTTATTGATTAACAAAATATATTATCAATTGCAATCTAGTGACAACAAAATTCCAAGGCCTATGCATGAAGGTTCGGTTTATGCCAGCAACTTGGTGTATAATTTAATTTATTTACATAACGTTTTGTAACATCCCGCATAATTAGTAAAATACATAAGTACTATATGTTACACCACTGTTGATGTCCAAAGAGCCACTGTTTCTGTTTCAAAATGGTCACTGTTTCTGCTGTATGTTTACTGTTTTCCTGCTGTAAAACGTCACTGTTTCTGTCCACTGTTTTTAAGGAAAAAACCACTGTTTTCTGCTCACTGTTTTAAAGAACAACTCACTGTTTCTGCTCACTGTTTTAAGCACGAACGTCACTGTTTTCTGCTGTAAAAACGCTGCTGTATGCTCACTGTTTTTCTGCTGTAAAACACTGTTGTATGCTCACTGTTTTCCACTGTAAAAACGCTGCTGAATGCTCACTGTTTTTCTGCTGTAAAACACTGCTGTATGCTCACTGTTTTCCACTGTAAAACACTGTTGTATGCTCACTGTTTCTGCTGTATATCGCCGCTGTAAATGATTGGTTGTAATTGATTTAGGTGCGCCTAAGAAGTGAGATACTTCGCCGCTGTTTGATATTATTTAAGGCACGCAAAGGTAAGTGTCAGGCGATATTACCTAATGTGACTATTGACTACTGGTATAAAATTGTGACATGATGCTCCATATTCCGTAAAAATATTATGTTCCATTATGAGGAAAGGAAACTGCCAAAAATGTGCCGTGATAGCTATATGATTATGAGGTAAAGACGTTATGTGGCAGCATAACGCATATGAAAAGTATATGTGCCGTGATGGCTATATGAAAGGTATATAAGCATGCACCTTACATCATACCGCATTTTTACGCTTTGTGTGTGAAAGCATAGCATGACATGCATGTATCAAGATCATATAGGCCTTGTTTTAGAATAGTTATGTACAGGACCATGTGTTTGAGCAAGCATCATATAGGCATCCCCAAGGTACCGGGGTATGGGACACTTGGCATCAGTCCGCATAGGCCCACAGTTGGAATCCACATGGAGCTCAGGTGCCAAGGGTATATTTGATTCCACTGTGAAGTGCGCGCACGACGGTGCTAAAAGCGCAAAGGAAAGGCGTTATATACGCAATATATGATTATGATGAAAAGGAAAGGCGTTATATGCGCTATATATATATGAATATGATGAAAAGGAAAAAGGAAAAGGAACAAGGATATGTTGAAGTGACTGTTTATGATTTTGTGCCTAGTTAATACTGTTATATTACTGGTTTTGTTGCCACACTACTGGGATTATTCTCACCCCTTCGGGGCTGCTATTTTCCTAAATGGCAGGAGGACATAAAAGCACATGAAGACGTGATGTTTGCTGTTGCTTGCTGATGAATGGACTTGTACTGTTGCTGTTTGTTTGATTGGATGTCTGTAATGATTAATATTTTGGCACTCTTGGATGACTGTAGACTTTATCATCTCTATTTTATCTTGAAATTTTATGAACAGCGGCTATTTTGGAAAACGTTTGTGAAAGGAATTTTTGAAAGACTTATGTGCTGAAATTTTTACAGTACACCTTACGGGTGGTGTTTTTATGAGCAAACGAACTCTGATTTATTATTATTTTATATGCACGCGAAGCCCCAAACGTGCTCTTTCCAAATCACTTAAAACATTTTTTTATCGTCCAAACAGAAGTGATAAGAATTGTAGAAACGTGTTTCGGATTTGACATGTATTTTTATAAGAATCTCTGTTAGCTCATGTGACGTTAACGACTCTAATTCCGCTTAGCAAACGACTCTCTTGGATGCATACAAGGGAGGGCGTTACACGTTTTCTACAAGGCTTATGTGTGAGTGAACAAGTCTCTAGCAAGTGATTTATACATCTTTAAGATTTGATTCAAAATGAGGTTCATAATTCTCTGCCTACATAACTTCTGACTTGCCATTAATTTTGCCAATGTTAGCAAACAATAAGAATTTAATGTTTCTAAATCATGTAGGTACGGTTTTGATCCATCAACTAAGGACTTGAAATTTTCCATTACAACACATGGCTCTCATGACTAAGGGGGCGCTATCTAGGTATATTAACATGCTATCCAATTTAATTTACCACATGTAAAACTAGGCATATAATATAATCCTACAAAACAGTCCAATAATTTTACTCTAGAGTTGTTTTGCAAGCAAGCTCAAAAATCGGGTTTTAGTGCTTAAATGCACTATGCTTTAATGTCATTAACTTTCTGTCTCAGAATGTTATTCCACTAATCAATATCCATTTACAAGTTCCCTACATTCATATATGCATACAAATTCAGCTTCAAAACTATCACCTAAGAAGTCCAATTTCTTTTTCTAGCTCAATGGCAAATCCAACTTCAGCATGGACCACAATACAAGTTCACACATTAATTATCAAAACTCTCATGCACCAAAAACATGGCTGTACGGCAGAACAGAACCAATGAAGAATAAAGGATAGGAATTACATTTTTCAAGCATGCAATTAAGACCGAACAGCAAGGGACAAAAAGGAACTTGAGGTTCTACTTACGTTTGAAGCCTATACAACAACAGTCCCCAAAATCGAACAGAGATTGTCTTTCACCCTCCAACGTCCCAAGACATCAATTTCAGCATCATGCAATGGATGGGGCGGTTCACTCAAAGTAAAACCATGCTCCAACAAAAGGGAAGCTTAATCAGAATTTGGTCAATTATGAACGAATAAGGAAGCAACAAAATTTACCTCCTTGGCTGTAGACATGCAGTCGAACTAGGGGAAAGAGAAGAAGAGTGTGTTTGGGGCTTTGTCATTCTCCCAAGGTGCCCACGGTATGAGAAATAGTGAATGGAAGATGATGCAAAGTTATTTTTGATGTTCCTCCTCCAAGTAGATCGCGGATTTGAGAGGGAATGGGGTTGAGTTTTGGTCCAGAAATAAAATGGTAAGAGTGCAGCCTTGGAGTTCCACCATTAACGCATAAGCTGATGAGACTGACTTCAAGTCAGCTAATAGTAGAAGGAAGGGGAAAAATACTGCTCTTGTGTTGTTGTGTCTCTCTATAATTCTCGATTTCTTGTGAAGAATAATGAAGGAAACTAACATGCAAGCTTTGGTTCTTTCCATTGATGGTCTATGGCTTGAGGGGGATGGTGATTGAGCTTTATTCGGAATAAAAGATGGGCATTCAGTTTCTGTTGGTGAAGGTCTGTGCGCATCGTTTAAAAGAGGGCAAGGATGACATAGGCTGCTGTTTCAATCAAAGTTTAGCAACCCAAGTTTTTGGTCTCCTCTATTCGGCGCACAACGGAACTCATGGAGGTATGGATTTGATTGAAGCCAATAATGGAGTTCTTTAATTAACTCACCGATTACAAAAGTTCAAAAGCAAGACATCTCAATCAGAATAGCGCACAAGATGAGTGAATAAGTTGGATGAGGGCTGCGCTTAGCCAATAGAAATTAATGCAAAAGAGTTCTCTCTTCTTATTGGTGCAAATGGATGGTGGGGTAAGGATAGATAGGAATTGCCATGTGGCCACCCTTTGACCAATCAATGGCAACTATACAGATTTAGTGAGATATTACTAAAGTTCACTTATCACATGAAATATGTACATATTATTTATATATTTTTATTAATGTACGTAATTTCATATACCCACTAGGTAATAATTAGAGTTCCTATATATATGGTAATTAATTGTAGTTCTACCCCTTTTTAACTAGAGTTTTGCATCCTTAAAATATATGTATATAAATTTTCACTTATATATATTCCAACAAAATAATCTTCCTAATTAAATTAATTCTGCTCTATAATTTAATTTGAATTTCAAACCTGCTTCACATTCTAAATTATAATTTATATACGCTCCTAATTATGCGGGATGTTACAACATGCATCGGCCTTCAAAGGCCAGTTTACTTTCACAGTGGAGTAGCATCGAATTAGATAATCATGCGTTGATTATCAAGAGCCTTGATTAATAACAGATGGTAAATCCCAGGCTAGCTCGAGATAAGGGATGGGACAATTTCAGTTGATGACAACTAGTCGGATACATGGACTTGGGCTTTGGGCGCAAGTTTGTACTCAAAAGCAAGTGGGAGATTGTTGGGTTTTGCTCTTTCACTAAAGCCCAATAGGGCCTAGTGTATAAGAAGAGCCCTAGAAACCTAAAGCCCATTTTGCTTAGGGCTAGGGTTTCTTGGAACCCATATATATTCTACACTTATAGTCACCAGCTTCAAGGAGGTTGTTCGTGTTGTGGTGCTGGGCGCAGCAGTTCGTGAAGAGGAATCGTACATAGGAAGATTCTACACGAGATCTACACACTAAGAGGTAATTGTAAATTATTTTGATCCTTCACATCCAAACCACAATGGTCTAAATGCTTCCGCATGATCTAATTGCTCCTACAATTGTGGCTAAAACATGTATTTTGTTTCCTTTTCTTTGTTTGTGTAAATGGATAGTTACTAGAAGGTGGAGAAGCCAAAAGTAGAAGCCCAGTCGGTAGAAATGAGATCCATATCATGTTAGTATATGGGTGTCCTAGAGACAATCTTTTGATTAAATAAAGGACATTATGAAAGTAAAATGGCCTTGAAGGCCGATGCATGTAAGGTGGAAAAACAAAAAATTTCATGCGGAAACATACATGTACATAATGATCCATGCTTTATGACAGCATGATGTTACCTTGTTTTGGCCTGATCAGTCAGGGAGATCAATTGTCATGTCTGAAGGGTTCAAACCCTCTAATGTTGATCCACACCACCGTTCGTCAATGATGCAAGAACACCTTCTTGCAAGCCACCAGATGATCACCACAATGAGGCTTGCTATGCGCCCAATTTGTAATGCCCTCCCTTGTATGCATCCAAGAGAGTCATTTGCTAAGCGAAATTAGAGTCTTTAACGACACTTTAACTACTGAAATTTTTTATTTCAAAGGCAAAACCGTACTGTATTTAAAAATTCGTATAAGTTCTGTTATTATGAGTTAAAAAAATATTCCTTGTGATTTAGAAAGAGCACGTCGGGGGCTTCGCGTGCATATAAAATAATAGTAAATCGGAGTTCGTTTGCCCCTTGAAAGATAACTTGTAAAGTGCTTATAAAACTGTCTAAAATTCAGCACTTAATAAAACGTTCAAAAATCCTTTTCGCAAGCATTTTCAGATTTTTCCAAAACAGCCGCTGTTCATGAACGGATAAAACATAATTTAAGATAATAGTGTCTACAGTCATCCAACAGCTCCAAAATATAAAGCATTACAGTCATCCAACAATTAAACAGCAACAGTAAAAGTCCAAGCATCAGCAAGTAACAGCACACATCACGCCTTCAAATGCTCTTTCGTCCTCCTGCCATTTTATGGAAATAGTAGCCCCAAAGGGGTGAGAATAATCTCAGTAAAGTGGCAAAAAAACCAATAATGCAACAGTATTAAACTAGGCACAAAATCATAAACAATCACTTCAACATATCATGTTCCTTGTCCTTTTCCTTTTCATCATATATATATATATATATATATTGCGTATATAACGCCTTACTTTTGCGCTCTTAGCACCGTCGTATATAACTCATGATTATGCTAGATCTTCTATGGAATTTCAATGGCACGAAAAACATGTTGTCTTGCAAGGTTGTACGAAGCTTGATGGGAAAAAAACGGTTGATGCAGTTGATGAGCTGAGTTGTTATATGTTGTTGCAACAGGAAGAGAGATCGGCCGGACCAGAATTATTAGCTATTCAGGCTGAGGTACCTGAAGACTTATGGTTAGTTTTATTGCAGTATCAAGTCATTTTTCAAGTCCCTCACGAATTACCTCCTTTCCGCGGTTTAGATCATACAATTCACTTGGTGGAAGGCTCAAAACCAGTGAACGTGAAACCATATCGCTATGCTCATCACCAAAAGTCCGAAATAGAAAGGTAGATTTTGGATTTGCTTTTTGCAGGGTTTATTCAGCATTCCCAAAGCCCTTTTTCTTCTCCTGTCTTGTTGGTGCGCAAGCAAGATAACTCTTGGAGGATGTGTATCGACTATCGAGCTTTGAACGCCATTACCATTAAAGACAGATTTCCTATTCCTACTATAGATGAGCTCCTTGATGAGTTAGGTGGAGCTAAGGTGTTTAGTAAGCTTGATTTGAGAGCTGGCTATCATCAAATTCGGGTCCTTCCCCAAGATATTCATAAGACAACTTTTAGGACTCATGAGGGACATTATGAGTTCTTAGTCATGCCATTCGGCTTGACCAATGCCCCAGCCACTTTCCAAGCTGTGATGAATCATTTGTTTAAACCTCATTTGCGTCGTTTTATTATTGTTTTCTTTGACGACATTCTGGTGTTTAGCAGGACATTAGAGGAGCATATCTTACATTTGAGGACTGCCTTGGAGTCTTTGTTGGCTCACAAATTTTTTGTGAAGGCGTCCAAATGTTCTTTTGGAGCTACATCCATAGAATATTTGGGTCATGTGGTTTCCAATTGAAAGTAAACTGGCCTTTGAAGGCCGATGCATGTAAGGTGTGTTAGGAATGTGGCTTCCATACTCAAGAGGGGGGGTGAATTGAGTATTACAAAATTTTCGCAAAAGCCCCCTTTTAGTTTCTAAATAATCATTTCAAGCAAACTTTGATATGTGAAAAGGTAATTCAGACAATCCATAATGTATAATATAACACAATTGTAGAACTTATACTGGCACATACAAGATATCAAAGAATCAATTAAAGTGCTAGAAATAAAGAGCTTAGAGTTTAGAGAATTGCTAACACAATATATCCTGGTTCGGTCACCACCACTTGTGACCTACGTCCAGACTGAAGCCGCTCGATCAACTCTTTCACTAACGGTCAAGCTTCACGGGTGCTTGACAAACCTTTACAATCTTCCAAGATTTCGGGTTCTTGGATACCTTTTAATCTCCAAGTTTACGGGTACTTGGTAACCTTACAATTCACTCCAAATTTACTTAGGTATTTGGCTACCTCTCAAACAATGGGTCTCATAACCCTTTCAACTCAATAATACAAGGAGGGAAATATTTGAAAATGAATATACACTCTCAAAGTGTGGATATACAACTTGAAGCACTATGGGTATATGGATTTTCAAGATATGAGCTCAAATATGTTTGATCATTGAAATATATGAAAGAATATGCAAATAATAGTGTAGAAGCTCTCAAATCATCCTTATGATGTGTAGGAATGGTGATCAATACGTTTTAGGGTCATAAGGAATGTATTTATAGTGTTTCCATTGAAAACTAGCCGTTTATAGCCGTTTATGACCGTTTTATGCATTTTGCCCAGTAAGTATTCGAATACTTTTCGTGTGGTATTCGAATACTTCATTTATAGCCGTTTATGACCGTTATAAGCCTTTTTCCTAGCAAGTATTCGAATACTTTTTGTATGGTATTCGAATACTTCATCAGGTATTCGAATACTGCATCCGGTATTTATAACACCTCAAATATTTAAATGTGTATTTTAATGTTATTTTGTGAAAGGAAAGTGGATGGATTAGTGAAAATCCAAGTATTATGGCCAAAAGGGGCAAAAAGGGCAAAATTGTAATTTTGCCAACCGTGTGTTAAGAGGCTTAAATGTTGAGTTAGAGATTTCAAATGACGAAAGTAAGGTTGGAAATGGAATCAGGGCGAAAAATTGAGTAAATAGGCAAATTTGAGAAAAATCGATGAATAGTGATTTTTAAGTGTTAAAATAATGAGTGTGAGTGTACCGATAGGTGTGAAATTTTTATCATTATTTTGGAGAAAGAAAAATATGTTATGGACTGGAAAAATACGTAGATTAAGGAATTATGATTGGAATTTTTATCGGAGGTAAAGTTAGATCGCGTGTGGGACCCGTGTGACCGAAGTCACTTGGGCCACCTCCCTTTTCTTCTTCTTTTCCTTCTTTCTTTTCCTCACCTCCCGTGCGCACCAACAGGGGCAAAAGAAGCCATTTTCACCATTTTCACACTTTCTTCCCATTTCTTCGTTTCTCCACCGAATCGCTTGATTTTGGTGTTGAAATCTATCGTAAACAACCTTCCAAAGCCATTGGTAGCATCTAGAAGCCTTGAATCCACCTCTTTGGCCACGTTTTTGGCAAACTCAGATTCGACCCATTAGTGTTCTTGAAGATTTCTTGGAGTTTTGAACTTCAAATGGTTTAGTGAAGCCTTGGTGGTGATCATACTACTCATTGTAAGTATATTTGTGGTCTCTTTATAGTTGATTCCATAGATCTATGAATATGTGTTCAAAGCTTTGATTTTAGATGTGTGATGATAGAGAGCCCAAATGCAAAAATGCTATTAGATGAAAAGGCCTTAGAATCATGTTTGTAAGCTAGAAATGCTATGTTAATTTTTGGTGAAAAAAATGGATTTGTAACTTAGGCAAAATTTGAGGAATTTTGATGAAAAATGAGTTTTTGAGTAAATTGGATTTAATGATTGTTGTAGGGTGCCTCACACGGTTGGATTTGAGAAAAGTTGATTTGGAGCATACGTTTGGAACGGTGTTGCTCGTGTTAAGGTAAACTCTTGGAACTTGGGTTTAATCCCTAGTGAGCTCCACCACACCTAGAGGAAGGTAGTGGTTGGATGATGTAGTGATGACATGATGTGTTTGTGTGCTTGTATGCATATTGCTTGTATTGTGTGAAAATTGTGTGGTCGCTGATCAGTTGACAAGTGGAGTTTGGTCATCCGCTGGATTCGTCCTTGTGAGAATGCCAGTCGGGTATTGCCGTGGAGTCGACTCTGGGAGCGGCGCCAGGATGATCCAAACGTGGGACGTCCGCCGGATAGGGCTCATGAGGAGTTCCGGTTGGGTATTGCCATGGAGTCTTCTCAACCATGGGAGAGGCGCCAGGACTGTCCAGGGAGTTATATGATGGAGTCCTTGAACACGAATCCATGAGTGGATGTTCTTGGGTGTCTCCAGGAGGATGGTGATATTGTTTTACTTGCATGCCATATTATGTCATTTTGATACATTTTAGTGAGCCATGGAGTGGAGAGAGCCTCTAGCTCCATTGGTTTACTGAGATATATCCGTATATCTCACCCCGTGTTTGGGGGACCACATTTCAGGTCACTATGAGCCGGGAGGAGCTTCGGGCAAGAAGCCCGTATAGTAGACGTTGGATGGGCATGCGGTGCATATGGATTGCATGGCTTTTTGGAGGAGTTTATGGAGTGCACATAGCATACCATTAGCATTTTGAGACTTAGGTCATGAACATATTGCATGATGTCATTTTCCATGCTTTTATTAGTGTTCATGGTCATATGCTAAGTCTTGATATGTTTTATTATTCATGGCTTGGATAACTGTATATTTTGAGTGAGCATGGGACTTGTCCATTGCCACATTCATAGCCTTGAAGTCTTGATAAGTTATGTTGTAAAAATGGTCCATATTGCATGTAAATGGCCATTATTTTGAGAATGATGTAATTGATGCTAAACTTAAGGAAAATGCATGATGGAAGGGCCTAGAGCCAACATTAGGACATGATTATGTGTTATGTGGAGTACCAAGGGGTTAGGGATGGATTACACACCCTTTTTGGGGCTCAAAACAGCTGTAATCTGTCATTTTGCTGCATAGTAATCGATTACCCAAGCATGGTAATCGATTACCATGCAACAGGGGATGAAAAATTAGCTACTGTCTGCACTGGTAATCGATTACTGGCCTTTGGTAATCGATTACCATGTGTGGTAATCGATTACCAAGAGTTGGTAATCGATTACCAGAACAGAGGATTCAGAAAATTGGCTACTGCCTCATTTTTGACAGGTGGTAATCGATTACCACCCTCTGGTAATCGATTACCACAGTGTAATTTTTGAAAATTCAGTTTTTTCTAGACTAAAAGAAAGGGGTATAACTTGATGGGTAGAACTCCAAATGATACGTGGTTTGAAACCACGCGTAGATAACGTAAAGGACTACAACTTGGTAAAAGATAAGAGTTTAAATGAATTGAATAAAAAGAATGAGCTATGATGTTAGAAGAATGTATGATTCCGCAAATGGCATTTACAATTATAGTGTGGTTTTAATTGATTACGGAAAAAGTATTTATGGAAAAGAAAAGGAATATGTTAAAAGAAAAATTTGCCCGTAATTTAATTAATCTAATCACTGTGATTGTAACTGCGCTTAATATCATAATCAATGTTAACAATACCGGTGTACAACGGGCTGTTACATTTTATGGTATCAGAGCAGTTTTGTTTAGGGAACTCTGATTGTTGTGTATGATGTATCTTGTATGTCATAGCTACCTGTGAACTATTTATGATTAATGTATATGTGATTCCTCAGTGTGGGTCTGATCAGCTCATTCCTTTGTGTTACATGTACAGATATCATGAGTAGGGCACGAGGTCGCCGTGGGGCACGGGGTGCAGGTCATTTGCCACCGGATCCGATCACTGCAGCACTGAATGCTCTGCAGGCGGAAACGGCTGCAAACAGAAATATGACAGAGAACCTGATGAAAGCTAATCAGGATATGATGCAGGCCTTTATGGCTGAGTTGAGGGCGGATAGAGGTCGTCCCAGGAGGGAAGATACACCTCCGCATACGGCTACGGTGACTCCTACACCGACGCCATCTGTTACTCCTCAACAGGGGGAGAGTGGGGCTAGTCACCACACTGGTGAGGCTAGTCATCATACTACTACGGATCCTAGTTATGTTCCTGATCCGTCATCTGTTGCCCAATCTACTGGGGCTGCTGGACAGGTGCTTGATAATGCTGATGATGAGCGCAGGCTCATATCTTTTAGGAAACATAAGCCACCCGCATTTTTGGGGTCAAGGGACCCAAAGGAGGTCACTGCTTGGTTGAGGGGCATGGACAAGATTTTTCAGGTTATGAGATGCCAAGATCCTCAGAAGTTATTGTATTCTGTTTATATGCTGGAGGGTGATGCCCAGGAGTGGTGGGACAATGTGTCTCGCCCATTTATTATTCAGGGTGAGGTCCTTACTTGGACTATGTTTGAAGGATTATTCCATGAAGAATATTTTCCCCGCGATGTTCGGGAGGCTAAGCAAGGTGAATTCGATAATCTGGTACAGGGAGTGATGACTGTTGATGCCTATGTGGCGAGATTTAATGAACTTGTCAAGTTTGCTAATTATGGAGGTACTCTACCTACTCCGGAATTCTTGTCAGCTAAATTTCAAAGAGGGCTGAATGAGAAGATTGCTAAGAGGATGTCAAATACCGCAGTGAGAAACTTTGCTGATTTGGTGACCCAGTGCAAAAGGGTCGAGACTGTTTATGGGAGGTATCCAAAATCTGATTCTACAAAAGAGCAAGATGTTAAGAGGACACCTGGTCCTTCTGGTAATACCAACAGAGGAGGTTTTAATAATAGAGGTAGGGGGTTGCATGTGAGGCAGCCTCCTGGTCAGTTCAAGAGGGGTGGAAATAATGGTGGTGGTGGTGCTGCGAACAGATATTTTACCCCACAATGTGGGAAGTGTGGGAAATACCACAGAGGTGTATGTGGTGCTGGTACGTCGAATTGTTTTAGATGTGGTCAGAGTGGCCACTTTGCTAGAAATTGTACATCTCCTTCGGGGCAGGCTGCGAATCTGCAGGCCTTGCCGCCAGCTACTACTACTACTGCTGCTCCTATTGCTGTTGTTCCTACTGTGGGACGAGTTTATACTACAAATGCGCAACGTACTGAGAAGGCTCCGAACTTGGTTAAAGGTATAATTTTTCTATCTAATGTTGATTTATCTGTGTTGTTTGATTCGGGAGCGACACATTCATTTGTGGCGGACTATGTGGCTAAGGCGTTGGACTTAAAGGTAACACGGATGGTTCCTCCGATGCGAATAACTACTGCTACAGGAGAGGTTAGTGAGTCATCTTGGATCTGTGAAGAGGTAAAGTTCACTTATTTAGGCAGGGGTTACACCATTGATTTAATTATCTTACCCCTGGCCTCTGTCAATTTGATTTTGGGGATGGATTGGTTGTCTCGGAACTGCGCAATGATTGATTGTTGCGGAAAGAGGTTGTTGTTATCTCACGAGAGGCCGTCTGTTTGTCCGTCTTTGTATTTATCTGTCAGTCAGACTGTGAAAGCCTTGAAGGCTGGAGATCTGGGTTATGTCTTGTTGGGCGGATTGGTAGGTGATAAAAAGGAAGAGATTTCTGCTATACCAGTTGTTAATGAGTTTGAGGATGTATTTCCGGATGAGATACCGGAATTTCCACCTGAGAGAGAGATTGAGTTCTCGATTGATTTATTGCCTGGTGTGGGGCCGATTTCCTTGGCTCCATATCGGATGTCGCCACTTGAGTTGGCTGAATTGAAGAAACATATTGAAGAATTGTCTGCGAAGAATTTTATTAGGCCGAGTGTGTCTCCGTGGGGAGCACCGGTGATATTTGTAAAGAAAAAGGATGGTAGCATGAGGTTGTGCACTGACTACCGACAGCTGAATAAAGTGACTATTAAGAACCGGTACCCATTACCGCGTATTGATGACTTATTAGATCAGTTGAGGGGTGCCTGTGTATTTTCAAAGATTGATCTCCGGTCCGGATATCACCAGATTCGGATTAAACCGGAGGATGTACCTAAAACAGCTTTCCGATCCAGATATGGACATTTTGAGTATCAAGTGATTCCTTTCGGGCTTACTAATGCCCCGGCGGTGTTCATGGACTATATGAACCGCATTTTCAAACCGTTTTTGGACCAGTTTGTAATTGTTTTTATTGATGACATTTTGATCTACTCTAAGAGTAAGGAGGAGCACGTGGACCATTTGAGGACTGTGTTGCAGGTGTTAAAGGACAAGAAACTGTATGCTAAACCGTCTAAGTGTGAATTCTGGTTGTCTGAGGTGCAATTTTTGGGTCATGTTATTTCTGCAAGTGGTGTTGCAGTGGATCCAAGCAAGATTGAAGCGGTGAGTGACTGGGAAAGACCTAAGACTGTGACTGAGATTAGAAGTTTTCTGGGGCTTGCTGGCTATTATCGCCGATTTATACAGGGATTTTCTGCAATGGTTCTACCGTTGACTCGGTTGACACGGAAGGATACTCCTTTTGTGTGGACCCAGGAATGTGAGGACTGTTTTCTGCTACTTAAAGAGAAATTGACTACTGCTCCGGTGTTGACTCTACCTGATCCGGAGGGTGAGTTTGTATTATATTGTGACGCTTCTAAGAAAGGTTTAGGGAGCGTGCTGATGCAAGAAGGAAAAGTGATTGCATATGCGTCTAGGCAGTTAAGGCCGCATGAAGAAAATTATCCGACGCATGACTTAGAATTGGCTGCGATTGTGTTTGCCTTGAAAATTTGGAGGCATTTTCTGTATGGGATGAAATTTGCTGTGTTCAGCGACCATAAAAGCTTGAAATATTTATTTGATCAGAAGGAGCTGAATATGAGGCAGCGTAGATGGGTTGAATTTTTGAAAGATTATGATTTTGAGCTGAAATATCACCCAGGAAAGGCCAATGTGGTGGCAGATGCATTGAGTAGGAAGTCTGTGAATTTATCTCATATGATGATGTGGGACAATGAAGTGATTGAGCAATTCCGTGATATGAAAATAACGGATTTCTTTGCAGGAAGAATGTGTGATATGGAGTTGACACGGATTGAGAACGAGCTGCACGAGAAGATTAAAGAGACTCAAATCAGAAATGAAAGTATCAAGTATTTGAAAGGCCAGAGTGGCATATCTGTTAATGAACAGGGACTTTTGTTATATCAGGGCAGGATTGTTGTGCCCAAGGAACTTGCAGAGGAAGTTATGACTGAGGCCCATAAGGGTCAATATTCTATCCACCCAGGTGCCACAAAGATGTACCAAGATTTGAAAGTTAAGTTCTGGTGGCCTGGTATGAAAAGGGATGTTGCCGAGTACGTATCTAAGTGCTTGGTGTGCCAGAAAGTGAAAATAGAGCATCAGAAACCTGCTGGATTACTTCAGCCGCTGGATATACCTGAATGGAAATGGGAAAGTATTTCTATGGATTTTGTTGTGGGATTGCCGCGAACTCAAGCTGGTTATGATTCAATTTGGGTTATTGTGGACCGACTTACGAAGTCTGCACATTTTCTACCAGTGCGAGTGGACTACACTACAGAGAAGTTGGCTACATTGTATGTGAAGGAGATTGTTAGACTTCATGGGATACCGATTAGCATTGTGAGTGATCGGGACCCGAAGTTTACTTCACGATTTTGGGGAGCTTTGCAGCAGGCTTTTGGCACTCAGCTTCGACTGAGCACTGCTTATCACCCGCAGACTGATGGTCAGACTGAGAGGACCATACAGACACTTGAGGATATGTTGAGAGCTTGCACACTGGAACAGGGTAATGCTTGGGATAAGTACTTACCACTGGTGGAATTTTCTTATAACAACAGTTTTCATTCCAGTCTGGGTATGGCACCATATGAGGTTTTGTATGGCAGGAGGTGTCGTACGCCCACTTGTTGGACTGAGGTAGGCGATAAAGAAAGATTTGGTCCGGATTTTGTGCAAGAAACGACAGTGCAGATTGAAATGATCAGAGAAAAGTTGAAACAGGCACAGAATCGGCAGAAAAGTTACTATGACAATAAGCATAGACCGCTGGAATTCGAGGAAGGTGACCATGTATTTGTACGTCTGTCGCCGGTCACAGGTGTTGGCCGTGCGTTGGGTGTGAGGAAGCTGAGTCCACGTTTCATTGGGCCATATCAGATTATGAAAAGAGTAGGATTGGTGGCCTATCAGCTTGCCTTACCCCCGCAGTTGTCTAATCTACATGATGTTTTCCATGTGTCGCAGTTGCGACGTTATGTTCCGGATGAGTCACATATTGTGATGCCGGATAATATTGAAATCAGGGAGAACTTGAAGACTCCCATCGGTCCTATTGCAGTATTGGACCGCAGTGAAAAGAGACTAAGAAGTAAAGTGATTCCCATGCTGAAGATTCAGTGGGAAGGCCGCACACCTGAGGAGGCTACTTGGGAGCGGGAGGACGAGATTCTCCGGCTGTATCCTGAGTTAGTGAGCAGGTATGATTTAATTTTGCGGACAAAATTTCAAAAAGGTGGGGTGAATATAACACCTCAAATATTTAAATGTGTATTTTAATGTTATTTTGTGAAAGGAAAGTGGATGGATTAGTGAAAATCCAAGTATTATGGCCAAAAGGGGCAAAAAGGGCAAAATTGTAATTTTCCAACCGTGTGTTAAGAGGCTTAAATATTGAGTTAGAGATTTCAAATGACAAAAGTAAGGTTGGAAATGGAATCAGGGCGAAAAATTGAGTAAATAGGCAAATTTGAGAAAAATCGATGAATAGTGATTTTTAAGTGTTAAAATAATGAGTGTGAGTGTACCGATAGGTGTGAAATTTTTATCATTATTTTGGAGAAAGAAAAATATGTTATGGACTGGAAAAATACGTAGATTAAGGAATTATGATTGGAATTTTTATCGGAGGTAAAGTTAGATCGCGTGTGGGACCCGTGTGACCGAAGTCACTTGGGCCACCTCCCTTTTCTTCTTCTTTTCCTTCTTTCTTTTCCTCACCTCCCGTGCGCACCAACAGAGAGCAAAGAAGCCATTTTCACCATTTTCACACTTTCTTCCCATTTCTTCGTTTCTCCACCGAATCGCTTGATTTTGGTGTTGAAATCTATCGTAAACAACCTTCCAAAGCCATTGGTAGCATCTAGAAGCCTTGAATCCACCTCTTTGGCCACGTTTTTGGCAAACTCAGATTCGACCCATTAGTGTTCTTGAAGATTTCTTGGAGTTTTGAACTTCAAATGGTTTAGTGAAGCCTTGGTGGTGATCATACTACTCATTGTAAGTATATTTGTGGTCTCTTTATAGTTGATTCCATAGATCTATGAATATGTGTTCAAAGCTTTGATTTTAGATGTGTGATGATAGAGAGCCCAAATGCAAAAATGCTATTAGATGAAAAGGCCTTAGAATCATGTTTGTAAGCTAGAAATGCTATGTTAATTTTTGGTGAAAAAAATGGATTTGTAACTTAGGCAAAATTTGAGGAATTTTGATGAAAAATGAGTTTTTGAGTAAATTGGATTTAATGATTGTTGTAGGGTGCCTCACACGGTTGGATTTGAGAAAAGTTGATTTGGAGCATACGTTTGGAACGGTGTTGCTCGTGTTAAGGTAAACTCTTGGAACTTGGGTTTAATCCCTAGTGAGCTCCACCACACCTAGAGGAAGGTAGTGGTTGGATGATGTAGTGATGACATGATGTGTTTGTGTGCTTGTATGCATATTGCTTGTATTGTGTGAAAATTGTGTGGTCGCTGATCAGTTGACAAGTGGAGTTTGGTCATCCGCTGGATTCGTCCTTGTGAGAATGCCAGTCGGGTATTGCCGTGGAGTCGACTCTGGGAGCGGCGCCAGGATGATCCAAACGTGGGACGTCCGCCGGATAGGGCTCATGAGGAGTTCCGGTTGGGTATTGCCATGGAGTCTTCTCAACCATGGGAGAGGCGCCAGGACTGTCCAGGGAGTTATATGATGGAGTCCTTGAACACGAATCCATGAGTGGATGTTCTTGGGTGTCTCCAGGAGGATGGTGATATTGTTTTACTTGCATGCCATATTATGTCATTTTGATACATTTTAGTGAGCCATGGAGTGGAGAGAGCCTCTAGCTCCATTGGTTTACTGAGATATATCCGTATATCTCACCCCGTGTTTGGGGGACCACATTTCAGGTCACTATGAGCCGGGAGGAGCTTCGGGCAAGAAGCCCGTATAGTAGACGTTGGATGGGCATGCGGTGCATATGGATTGCATGGCTTTTTGGAGGAGTTTATGGAGTGCACATAGCATACCATTAGCATTTTGAGACTTAGGTCATGAACATATTGCATGATGTCATTTTCCATGCTTTTATTAGTGTTCATGGTCATATGCTAAGTCTTGATATGTTTTATTATTCATAGCTTGGATAACTGTATATTTTGAGTGAGCATGGGACTTGTCCATTGCCACATTCATAGCCTTGAAGTCTTGATAAGTTATGTTGTAAAAATGGTCCATATTGCATGTAAATGGCCATTATTTTGAGAATGATGTAATTGATGCTAAACTTAAGGAAAATGCATGATGGAAGGGCCTAGAGCCAACATTAGGACATGATTATGTGTTATGTGGAGTACCAAGGGGTTAGGGATGGATTACACACCCTTTTTGGGGCTCAAAACAGCTGTAATCTGTCATTTTGCTGCATAGTAATCGATTACCCAAGCATGGTAATCGATTACCATGCAACAGGGGACGAAAAATTAGCTACTGTCTGCACTGGTAATCGATTACTGGCCTTTGGTAATCGATTACCATGTGTGGTAATCGATTACCAAGAGTTGGTAATCGATTACCAGAACAGAGGATTCAGAAAATTGGCTACTGCCTCATTTTTGACAGGTGGTAATCGATTACCACCCTCTGGTAATCGATTACCACAGTGTAATTTTTGAAAATTCAGTTTTTTCTAGACTAAAAGAAAGGGGTATAACTTGATGGGTAGAACTCCAAATGATATGTGGTTTGAAACCACGCGTAGATAACGTAAAGGACTACAACTTGGTAAAAGATAAGAGTTTAAATGTATTGAATAAAAAGAATGAGCTAGGATGTTAGAAGAATGTATGATTCCGCAAATGGCATTTACAATTATAGTGTGGTTTTAATTGATTACGGAAAAAGTATTTATGGAAAAGAAAAGGAATATGTTAAAAGAAAAATTTGCCCGTAATTTAATTAATCTAATCACTGTGATTGTAACTGCGCTTAATATCATAATCAATGTTAACAATACCGGTGTACAACGGGCTGTTACAGTATTCGAATACTTTATTGACAGCAAGAACACTGTTTCGTATTTTGGGTATAACTTGAGTTATACTTGTCGGATTGATGTGATCTTGGTCTCGTTGGAAAGATAAAAGAAAGATCTACAACTTTTATGAAGACCACAAGATCCAAATCAATCATCTTAGATACGAAAAATTGTATGGAAGGAAGCAGCAAAATTAAGCAACAAATTTTAGGTTCAAATGTGTTCTAGCTTGCTTCCAACCACTTTTTGTGAAAGATCTTGACTTGATAAATATGTTTTGAAGTTGTAAAATATGTCAAAGATCTTTTCCTTGGATTTTTCAAATTTATTTCAAGTATATAAAGATTATGATTATGCAATTTGAAAAAACACGTTTACCTTGAGAAAAACTTTGAGCTCATGCAATGCAATCTACCATATACCCTCAAATATATTCTAAGTCCTAAAGATATATTCCAAATATGATTTTAGACTTAGCTTTATGTCTTGTGTCTTGGATCTTTTCTTGAACTTGATGCTTTGACTTGTTGGATATGACAATGCTTGACACTTTGTTGGTTTTGATCATTTTTCATCATGGTTAGTTATCTTTGCTCTTGGTGTTGCTCTTCTAATTATTCATTGTTGCTCTTGATCCAATGATCTTGCCACTTTGATATAACATTACTCTTCTTGTGTGGCCACATCATACATCTTCAATATCCACATATGGTTAATGCTTTTTGCTCTTGACCAAAGCTCTTCTCTTTTTGTTGTTGCCATTTTGTTATCATCAAAACATACCTTGTATCTACAATCTTCCCCTTTTTGATGGTGACAAACTTAAAATTGAGATAGGGTTAGTATCACAAATATTCTAATAATTTATATCATACTCCCCCTCAATTTAAGAATGGTTCCAAAACATTGTAATGATGCAAGTTAAGCATTACAAACCAAGATATATGTATATGGTGGAAGAATATAATTTTCTCAATTTTCATAATATAATTTTCTCAATTTTCATATTTTTCTCCCCCTTTGACAACATCAAAAAGCATAAACTAAGATAAGCATAAAATTCCATTTCTCAAAACTTTTTATTTAGCAACAAAACAATAATGTCAAAGCAACTATTAAAGCTCCCCCTTAATCCATGAATGGTTTCAAAGATAAAAGTGTGAGAACAAACATCATTTTTACCTTTTTAGTGCATTCTCCCTATTTCATCTTTATTTTTACCATTTCTCCACATGTTAGGTAGAAGTATATTATATTTTCTCAATTGGCACTTATTCTCCCCCTTAGGCAACATCAAAAGGAATTAAATAGCCAAGGCATATAATAGAGCATCCAAATGATTCAAGTAAGTGCGAATATGCCATGGAAGTGGATTTAAACCTCGAAGTGCTCAATATATCATAAATCCAACACAAATGATCCATACAAGTCAAGATACCCAATATGGGCATATAATCCAAGTATATAGCCAAATTGTCAAAATATCTAGGAAATAAAATCAATAAAGCAAGAGATATCAAGACAAATGATTGCTCTGATTTTTGCTAGCATACAAGTATATGTGCAAATTGTGGGCATATGACTAGCATGACTTTGATAATAGCATGCATAAGATTCGTAGACTTGTATTAAGCGAGTGAGTTTAATAGCATAAATCATTCGACATATCTACACAAATTTCTATAGCAATATCATGTCATATGCAAGCAAATAGAGAGATTAGGAGACTTAGCTAACTTGTGGAGTATTTTGCAAATTAAACCTTTTTGAAGTATCTCCAATATTGTTATTCTTCATTCCTTTGCAAGCTCTTGGAGTTAGTCTCCATTCTCCATCACAAACACCCTTTCTAGGCACAATAGAGTTAGTCTCTTTAAAAGCAAAAAATATTGACTCTTCCATTGTCATGATTATTTTATAAGCCAAGTGATGGATATAACAAATAAATGCTAGACTCCCCCTCAAATCATGCATACTAGTAAAATATAAGTCATATGATTACACATGCATGTATTAAGAGGAATGTATCCATTGTTATGTATGATATAAAAGGCACTTGAATCAAAAAATTAATAACGACGAGTTATAAGAATTTTCTTCAACAAAAAAATATTAAACTTTTTCTTTTTGAAACACAAAATAGATCAAATGAAGTATGTTTGCCAAAACCATATAAGCACGTTATCATAAATAAGAGCTTGGCAAAAAGTACTTTCTCTTAATCCATTAAGTATAAACATTCTTAAACTTAATTCTCATTTCAAAAAGAATTTAAGAAAGATAAAGATTTTTTCCATTTAAGAAAGCATATCCCTTGAGTGTAATCAAAAGAATATTGAAACATCTCTCCTCTTTTTCTCATTAGTTTAAAAGCCTTGAAATAATATAAAATTTTTGAAGACTAAGACTCATCTTTTGGATTTTCAAATGTTCACATTTGTAAATCATTTCAAAATATTGATGTTTGAAACTTCCTTAAATTTGCTCTCAATATTTGATAGCACTTTTCAAAGCAAGTAGAGAGACTATTACATTTATATCATGTATCCAAACATTTTTCCAATTTTCAAGATTACAAAAAGGTGAAATATACTTTCAACATCTTGAAATAGTTCTCAAGGGTATAAGGTTTTCAAAAGCTTCTGTCAAATGACATAAGAGATTTTTCTTCAAAATCAAGTCAAAAGCTCATCTTGAAAAAGATTTTCATAAGAATTGTACCACTTAGAAGCAAGATGATTATTGATTAAAGTTCCAACTTAATGAAATATGCTATTGGAATCAAAATACGTATATATTCAAGAAAGGTTTACTCTATATGCAATGACAAAATTCAAGATATAAGATCTAATTATACATTTTTGTCATGCTAACCATATTTCTCATGTAAGGAAGGAACAAGTATCATATCATCCATACTATAGAATTCCATAAGAGTTAGGGATAATGATACTTATCGAGATCAAATTTGATGTGATGTTCCTTATTCATGGTGATCCTAGGCACTTGAGCTTTCTTCCTTTAAGTTTTCCATTTGTGAACAAGTGAAGAAAGTCTCTTTTGGTGCTCTTCATTCATCTCTTTCTTTGTCCACATATGCTTGACACTTCAATATTTGGTTGCCATATTTGATTACCAATTGTAGAGTTAACTCTTAAAGCTTTTCAAATCAAAGGTTAGCAACAAATATCATTTAAGCATATCTCCAAGCATAAATTAGATTGATGTACAACATAAGCCATTTATCATATTATCAAATATATATTCAAACATAAATGAAGCACATATGCTCTTGAATCTTAAAATATATATTTAAACATAGTCAAAGCATGATTCAAGATTAGCAAGAAATATATGACCATCATCAAAACATATTGGGACATTTTGAAGCAAGTAATGATCATATAAGTCATGTTATTATAGATGAGAAATTTTAAGCATAATCACATGTCAATCCAAAAGATACAATTTCTTTTCAAAAACCAATACTTGAAAGATCATGGAATTAGCATTTTACACATATTTTTCTTGTTTCAAGAGTATGGCATATGTCAAGTAATTAATACAAAAAGATATTTAATTTCCTAATCTTCAAGTAAGCATATGATACATTTAAGCACGGAACAAGGATATACTTTAAAGATCAAGCTCAAAAAAGATTATCATGCTATTGTAACAAATATATGTGCCTACTAGCATATATAATAACATTTAGGGCATATTGCTAGAATAACACAATCAATAGAATATATAAGCAAAGAAACTAAGTCTCAAAGAATTCCCTAATTATCAGTTATAGAGCATTTAGAACACAAAGAGGGATAGAAGTCACCGTATTTGAATTCTTTCAATTTAGAATGTGACTCCTTGAGATTATCATAAATATCCTTATACTTTATCAAGCTTTCATCCCTTCTTATATGTTGGATACTTTCATGCTTTTCAAGTCTCAATTTGAATAGACTTATTTCACTTGAATACATTCTTGAAGTAGTTGTAATCCTATAATTCAAAGCACTTTTGGTATCCACTTTTGGATCCATAGGGGTTAGTCATTGATCATCAATTCATTATGCTAATCAATAATATCACACAGAAACTGAGCATAATAAGTTAAATAATCAATTTAGCATTAAGCACAAAGTTAATAACATTTCCACAGTTTCCTTTTCATAAACCCGAAATCGTGTAGTTAAAACTGGGAATTCGTCAGTACTTCAAAAATTCTGAATTTTGGATATGTTATAGTACACATCTCAAGCTTTCTAACAAGATATAAATCATGTCAATCGGATTTCTGTAGCTCAAGATATGACCAGTTAAATTCACTGCATTAGAAATAGAGTATTTAACAAAAAAAGTCACAATCACGAATTTACTGGAACAATGTACACATCCAAAAATTCTAAATATTTTTAGTATTAAACTTGATTGAGCTATCTTTGTAATGCCACTGGTTTCATGCTCAAAGGATTTGTACAGCTCAAGTTATGCTCATTTTAAGTAAACTAGTCAAAAGCAGAGTTTATGACAGAACAGCCACGTTCACGAGATTTCTGGGAGCATTACACTTAACTAAAAATTATGAAAATTTCCAGAATTAAAGTTTATCAAGATAGCTTTCAATGATCACTGGTTTCACTTAAAAATGATTTCTGTAACTCAAGATATGCGTAAAACAATTCAGCTATGTTAGAAATCAACATATAAGTGAAAACTATAGATATAATCATGTGCCATTCATAATTTTCAACATTCAAATCAAGCACATACGATCTTATCCATTACCTAAGGCCTAAAGGATATATACCTCATATTCATTGTATTCACATGTAAATAAGCATAAGAGGTAAAGATATTTGATACCTTGGCCTTTGTAATCAAGTGGAGACTTTTTCTTATCCATTGCTTCTCTTTTTGGATTTTGAACCTTCTGGGTTCCATCTTGTGCATGTGAGAAGCTTTGGCTAAAGTTCCATTATTTCTTTGATTGATAATTCCATCATTGGACCTAGGAAGCATTTTCCTTGATGATTCCTTTTTCTCCTGACCTTTTTGTACATAATTTTTAATAATTTTTTTTTCACACTGGAAATGCTAGAAGGACTTTTTGGTACCCATTTCATATTGGGTCTTTGAGGGTTAGGAATAACATTTATAGAACTTTTGACAACCCA
>JAVKPL010005913.1:0-25682 GCA_032173675.1 Gastrolobium villosum | reverse complement strand
GTGCTAATCTACTTGGTTAGGTTGGTGTTTGCTAGATCTGATGAGACCTAAACAAGGGAAAATGAGAATCAGAAAACTATTACTTCCATTACATTTTCATTGCAAGGAAAAAAGTAAACATAAAATCGTTTAACATGCTTACCCTACTAAGTATCCTTCCCAAAGGTGTAGAGTCATAAAAAGACATGGGTGCACGAAAAAGGGAGTTCATTAACTTCAAAAATAAATTTTTTGATGATTGAAGACCTAAAGCAACCACAAGTAGACCTCTGATCAACAAGAAAACTGTTGAAATAGCTCCAATCATGAAGTAAACTAGAATCAATCTTAAAGTGCTGACATGGGGATTGTCAACATTAGCAGCCATCCATGAGTTTTGCAATATCTGGCAAATGACAAAAGAAAGGTGACAAAGGGAAGCCACAATGAAGTATATATAGCCTTTCATCTGATTCAGATACTGTAAGTAAGGCTTCAACCCTTTGTTTCCTATCTCTCTCTCTTCTTGCTTAATTAATTGATTTCCATCTTCTGCTTTAAATTTTTTCTCCAAGAAAGTTTGTGTAATCTCTTTAACAGAATTTGAATGTCTCCGTGCAGAAGTAACATTCACAAGCTGGTCAGAACCACCAGTTTCCTTGTGAGCATTGACAAGGTCCTGGAATTCTTTGCTTGAGTTCAACAGATGGTGATAAGGAGCAGCTTGTAGGATTTCCCCATCTGACATCAACTGTTAAATAAAATAAAGAATTAGCAAGTCAAAGTTGGAATTAATGACACAAAAAATAATTGAACAACAATAGTGTTGAAATATATAAAACCATTAAAAAGCCCTCACCCACTAGCTTAAGCTTTTGGGTTGAATTGGTTCTTTACATGGTATCAGAGCCTCGTGTCCCGGGTTCGATTCTCGCCGCCCCCACTTTCTTTCAAGTAGAATTTCTTTGTTCGCACAGGTAGGTGGGCCTGTGCATTGTCCACCCTTTAAGCCCAGTGGGCTCTCGTGTGAGGGGTGTGTTGAAATATATAAAACCATTAAAAAGCCCTCACCCACTAACTTAAGCTTTTGGGTTGAATTGGTTCTTTACAAATAGTTTAGTGCTCACTCAACCACATTAACTTAAATGCTGCACAACACAAATGAATAAAACAGAATCAAGAGGTCAAATATCAACTTTTATGGTCAAAACTGTTGGGTTATACTCTGTTACTCAAAAGCCTTTTGCTTTAGTACATGAAAAGAGGCCAAAGAGAACTAGGTTATGTTTGATCTTTTTTCTTTTTCTTTTTTTAGTAATTTTCTATCGGTTCATCGATTACTCAATTAATCCAATTTGAGTCGGGTCAAACCTATGAAGCACCGACACTTCAAAAGCCCATGACGTGTTGTGTCCGACACTTTCTAACACTCCTCGACACTTCGATACTCCCCGACACTCCAACACGCGTTGCATAGACTCAAAATCAGATTCAAAGATTATGTTGCATTACATTTTTAGTTCCGCCTATTAGATTTATTGGATTACGAATACCATTTTATTGAGTTTAATATAAATATTTGGGATTTCTTATATTTCAGGTATTATAAGTTTAGCTTTACTTTTTTGTTAGATTATTGAATATTAAATATAATATACACTATATAAATTAAAAATATTATTTAATATCAAGACGTATCCTAACCTGTCGAAATCTAATTTTTAAAATTAACGTGTCAGAGTGTCATGTCATGTTTCATGTCCCATGTCGATGTCAATGCAACATAGGGTAAAATAACATGATGGCAAAGGCAAAGTTTTCCATATCAAGCTTTAATACAACCACATTCCTAATGACTCGAATTCAAGACTAACTGAATAAATTTTAACAACCCCTTGCCGGTTAATCCTGGTGATGTTTGATATTTATATATACTCACTTTAGTCATGCTTTCTAAAGTAAAAGATAGTACACACTCCATAAGATTCATCCATAGTTGTTGAAAGCGAGAGGATTCAATGTCAGGAAATGATATTTCGCATGTTTATGCCATAAAAGTATGGGTTATATAACTATATGTTACAAGATGAAACAATGATTTTCCAGCTGATATAATGAAGAGGAGAAAGAAAGTGAGATGAGGAAAGAGAAAAAAAAAACTTGTGAACCCCACTTCTTCATGTTAGTATATAGGTGTCCTAGAAGCAATCTGTTTTATCAAATGAACACCTTTTTCTATTTAGTATTTCATGATTAATAAATTTGAGCAAACTTTATCATTATCATATTTATGTCTCGCCAATATTTTATTGTTAATATGCGTTTAAAGATAAAGACCCTAAGAATAGAACGGGTGTTCACTCAGGGATCTATGATAGGGATCATGATCATGAGGACTCGAGGACACTGAATGTCTATTACCTAAAATCTGTTCTTGGTCTTGAATCACCAAGAAAGGGTATTGGTGATCTCAATAAGACTAGTACGACATCATCTACTTGTATGGAGATACAAGGTAGGGACCTCATAGAATGCAGGCATGGTGATGCCTTAGCTGATGTCGTAGGTGGATCTGTTGGAGAACAGATAGCACTGAACTGACCCCCTATAGACTTCACAAGGATTCATTATGGAGAGTATCATTGGATTTGTAAAGTCTCTGAACGTTTGGTAGTGCGGATCGTCCTAGACTTAAGGATGTCATCGAATACTATGTCTTAGAGTTATACTTTAACTGTACAACTCTATTGGCTTGAAAATTGGGAGAACAGTGTACTCTTGGGTACAACTCTAATACATGAGTATAGATGGACATGCCGAAAGGACTCACAATCCCCTATAAGGGATTAGTCGTTCACAAAACGGTAGGGATGAGATGACTTCTAGTTGACTCGGGAATCTATGCATAGTAAGAGATCATGAAGAGTCATGATCTGTCTTAGAGTCAATAGAAGAAGATTCCTAGTTCCTGTGAAATATTATATTTAGTCAATAAATAGAGATGATACTCTATCCTTGCTCTCGACTAAATGTGACCGACGATGTGAGGGATAATGCTGGCACGGTATCCAAATCAGATAGGTAGATCACTTGATCAACTCAATTAGTTCTGGGGCTACAAAGCATTGCTAATGTATCATGTAGTCATTAAATGGATTGGGCCTTTTTAAAGGAGCTTAACTGGTTCAAGTTTATTTATGTCAGTAACTAATTAGGCCTAATGGGTCACACACAAAGGTTATTCCATATTGCAAGTTATAGCAAGTTTGAACCAATAATAAGTTATTGTGCTTTGTCAAGACTATGAGTCAAGTTGGGTTGGAGTAAGGACTCCAAGCCCACTTGAACTATGCGCCCTTTTGGGGCATTAGTGGTGAAAGAGTTTTCTCCACTAATGGGCCTAAATATGATGGTAGGCCAAAGAGGCCTTGGGGCATGAATCCTAGAAAGTCAAAGAGTTGACTTGACCAAAATAAGGTTTGGGCAAATTTGACATTTGAAATTTTAAATTTGAAATTTGAGTTTGAATTTGAATTTGAAATTTGAAATTTGAAATTGTATTTTGAATTCGAATTACGAACCGGGATAAGATTGCATTTATATTTGAGTTTAAACTTCAAATTGAAATTTGAATTTTGAATTTGAATTTGAATTTTAAATTCTAAGAGGTTAGGTTGTTGAGGATAATTTAAAATTATTTAAAAGAATTATCCAATAGAGATTGGATGAAGATTCTCTCAACTGCTTTTTCATTTGAATTTAGAATTCAAATGAATATTTTGCAACAAAGTTTCTGAGGGAAGAAGAGGAAAAGGGCGCCTATGTGGAGGGAGAGAACTTGACTGGATTCTGCATCAGATTTCATGGAACAAATGGATATGATCCATACTTGAATTTTGAATTCAAGTCATGAAGCTCCCAATAGTCTGGTCAATTGTTAAGTGAGAGGATCAAGCAAAGAGAGATCCTCTCACCAACCAAAATGTGCGCCTAACTAAATGAGGGGGAGTGATGCAGTTGATCAGAAAATCAGAAAAAACTGATGCTCCCTCTCTCCTCTTAGGGTTCTAGGAAAAGTTTTTACCTTTCTTCTTCTCTCACCCTTTTTGCATCATCAGCTAGCCTCAAGACACCATTACAGTCTTGAGAAAAATAATCCAAACACTTGGTAGCCTCTTCCTTGCATGTGCCTAGCCAGCCACCGAGGATAAGGAGGGATCAAGGAGAAAGAGTTCTCGCTAGCAAGAAGGAGATAACTGTGTGGATCACCGTTGGAGGGCGTCATTTTTTTGCGCCTAAAAGTGAAAAGGTAATTCTGAAACCCCATATTGTTTCAACGTAAAGCATTCATACATGGGGTGTATAGATGGTCTATGCTTCCGCTGCGAAAATTTTTGTTTTTCCACCCATGTATGCGCTCCATAGTACGACTATGGTGCAGTTTTCGAACCTTCACTTCATTGTATCAGCAGATTGTTTCGTCTTGTAACATAATAGTAATATAACTTTGAGACATATTTGGTGCACTGTATAAGATAAGGCTAGATAATATAAGGTTTGTTAGTATAAGACCTGATTAAATTTTTATAATATCCAGCATTTGATATGGTATTGTATAAGATAATATCATATAGTGTTTGGTAATGCACTATTTAATATTAGATAGAATAATAAATATTTTTTATAAAAGTATCCTTTTATCAATATCAGTTGATAAAGAATTTATACAATGCTTCCAAATATGTCATATGATATTAAATTTGTAAAAATGTATTGATCAGCGTGCCTACAAAATATGTTAGTTTTTATAAAAATAAAATTATCCGATATTTTAAGAATTAATATGTTCAAAAAATAATTTCTATTTTAGTATGTTAATATTAAAATAATATATTAATTCTTGAGAATTGTATTGGTTAATATACATCAACCTCTTATCAGGTCTAATCCTATCTCATTAGACTTGATTAAGTTATACATCATTTTGATGTATTAAGGGACTCTGCTTTATAAGCTTATACTATACGATTGTCACACTGAACAATTAAAAATATCATAACATATAATATAAACTTGTACTATCAAACCTCATCAAACAAATCCTAGTATTAATGAAGGGAATAACATCTGTCATTTTAAAGGATATAAGCTTATATCATTTTAGATCCTAACCGCTGATTTCCGTCTATCAACGATTATAATTTATTGGATCAAGATTATTAATTAATTAAAAATAAATTTGACCCATTAAGTTTGACCCAATAGATTATAACCGTTAATGGACGGAAATCAACGGTTAGGATTCAAAATGATATAAGGTTATATCCTTTAAAATGATAGATGTTTTTCCCATTAATGAATGTACTAAAAAAAAGTATACCTTTAGGGGGTGTTTGGTAGAGAAGAAATTTTTTTTATATGGGAATCTCAATTTTCAAAAATATTATTTTTACATTCGGTTTATGATAATATGCGAAGGACCAGCTTGGCTCAGCGGTAAGCTTGCTTGCCGTGGTGTGTCAGGTCACGGGTTCGAATCAGTCCCTGCAAAAAGCAGGGAAAAGACTGCCTAGAGTATTTCTTTCCCCAGACACTCACGAAATGAGTATTTGAACTGGATCGGCCATTTTATGATAATATGCAAAAATTTAAAATTTAGAAAAATTAAATTTCCCGGGAATCCAGAAAAAAAACCTCATACTAAACGGCCTCTTAGTATTAATGAACTATAACTCCTTAGCATCTCAAATCACATTCGTCCTGCAAGACTTACACGGATCCAATTATTCCTGTCAGTGCGTATGGGAAAAAGTGCAGCAACACTTGTTTTTATCAGGATATGCGTCCGGATTCTGATGTATTTTTTTAGGTCAGGACACGATCCCGTATCTTAGTGTTAATAATTTGCTGCAACTTTTCTCATCAGCAACGAAAGGAGAAAAGAGAAACGAAGAACCCAAAAAACAAACCCTTCATTTCTGAATTTGAGAACCATTGTAATTATAAAGGTGGGGAAATTAATGTTTCCTATCCAGGAGTTTCCTTTCATCTTCCAAAAGCTTTTTTGAACACTAACCAGAATGAAAAGAAAGACGAATAATGACATTGTTGCCTTCTCCACCCCAATAAGGAATTAGGGTTTCCTTGGAGTGGCATCAGAAAATTTAAAGACGAAAAAAAGAAGGGGATGCAGCAACAACAGAGGCAGCTACAGTGAGAGAAGATTGAGGAAGTAGCAAACTTGTGAAGGGTTCATAAGGTTTGTGAATTTTTTTCCCAAAAAGCGTTAAGAGAGAGAGAGAGAGAGAGAGAGAGATTGTTGATTTATTTGAGCTATGGAATCGAATATGAACAGAATGATTAGTTTGAATGAAAGAAACTATCATTTATGGATAGGCAAAATGGAAGATCTTCTTTATCTAAAGGGGGTTGGCATGAGCCAGTGTTTGTTAAAGAGAAACCAATTGCAACTAGTGATGAAAAGTGGACTCTAGATTGTGGTATCACTATAATGTAGAACTTAAAATAAAAACAACTATTTTCTTGTGGAGAACAAAACTTGTATTTCTCTTTTTTTCTGTGATATGTTGCTTACAATATAGATTAGTTTATATAGGTAGTAGATTGCCTTTTCATGAACCAAACATTAAAATAGTCATAAACCACAAAACTAAACTTCCAACTCTTGGCCTCTCATTTTCTTCTAACTCTTGGCCTTTCACTTTCTCACAACTCTTGGCCTTTCATTTACCTAAACACAAGACTGCTTAATTAAGACTATTAAATATAAAACTAACAAACCATTTAAAGTTTATTCAACAATTCTTCTTCATAAACTTAAACGGTTCTGCCATCTTTCATCCCAAGCATCTTCTTGCAATTGTTGAGCAGCAACGTCGGCAATGGCTTTGTGAAGATGTCCCCGACTTGCTCTTGACTGGTCACGTGTGTTAGCTCCACATTTCCTTCCTTTACTTGATCCCGGATGAAGTGAAATCGGACGTCAATATGCTTGCTTCTTTCATGATTTACCGGGTTCTTGGCTAGCTCTATAGCCGACTTATTGTCAATTCGGATCACAGTTTGGCCGACTTGTTTTTCCTCCAACTTGCTTAGCAAATTCCTGAGCCACATTGCATGGCAAACACACCAAGATGCAGCTACATATTCAGCTTCACATGTCGACAGTGTCACAATAGGTTGCTTCTTCGAAATCCAGGTGAATGCCGTGTTGCCCATGAAAAACACATAACCAGCCGTGCTCTTTCGATCATCTATGTCTCCACACCAATCACTGTCAGAATATCCAATCAACTTGTATTTTGCCGAGCTCGAGTAGTGTAACCCGTGTGAAACTATACCTTGAACATACCTCAGAATTCTCTTTACCGCCTTCCAATGTGTGTATCTCGGCTCCTCCATGAACCGACTTACTATGCCGACACTCAACGAGATATCCGGCCTCGTGCATGTGAGATAACTAGGCTTCCCACCAAACTTCTGTACTTGCTTGCATCAATACGGTCTCCTCCATCAAACTTAGAGAGTTTTGAACCGGGTTCCATTGGTGTTGAAACTGGGTTGCAATCTTCCATCTTGTACTTCTTCAAAATCTTTTTTGCATAAGCCTCCTCTGACACGAAGATTCCCTTCTCATTTTGTTTTACTTCAAAACCAAGAAAGAACTTCATCAAACCGAGATCTGTCATTTTGAACTCTCTTGTCATTGTGCTCTTGAACTCTTGTATCATCTTGGCATTGTTTCCCATAAAAATGAGATCGTCAACATAAAGAGCCACAATTAACAAGTCTCCTCCAATTTTCTTGACATAAACAGCATGTTCATATGGACATTATTCAAGTCCATTCTCCTTGAAATATTTGTCAATACGAGCACTCCATGCCCGTGGTGCTTGCTTCAACCCGTAAAGTGCTTTCTTCAATCTCAGCACCTTCTTCTCTTCTCCTGCCTTCATGTAGCCCGGCGGTTGTTCCACATAAACTTCTTCTTCAAGAACACCATTCAGAAATGCCGACTTTACATCCATTTGATGCATTGGCCATTTGTATTGAGCAGCCTGTGAGATGAGTAGCCGAATTGTCTCCATCCTTGTAACAGGAGCAAACACCTCGTCATAGTCAATTCCAGCCTTCTGCTTATAACCTTTTGCAACTAGCCGAGCTTTATATCGTTCTATCTCCCCTTGAGCATTCATTTTCTTCTTGAACACCCACTTCACTCCAATGGACCGACTTCCTTCTGGTAGCTCGGCTAACTCCCATGTGTTATTTCGGTCAATGGCTTCTATCTCCTCATCCATGGCATCTTGCCATTTCTTATCTCGGATGGCTTCTTCAAAACTTATGTTCTCAGAGTCTGCAAGAAGACAAACAAAATGTACCTCACTTGCTGACTCATATATGTCTTGTATGCTTCGCATCCTGGGTTGTCGTACCTCGTCTTCATCATCAGAAGCTTCAGGACTTGCCGGGTTGATAATTTGTGTTGAGATTCCGTCTTCAAAGTTTACCTCAGAAGAATTGTTCCAGTCCCACTCATTTGCTTCATTGAGCTTTACATCTCTGCTTACTATGACTTTCTTGTTGACGGGGTCAAACAGCTTATACCCCTTTGTTTTTTCATCATATCCAATAAAAACATATTTCTTGCTTTTATCCTCGAGCTTGGTTCTGAGCTGGTCCGGTATGTGTGCATAGGCTACACTGCCAAAAACTTTGAGATGAGCCACTGAAGGCTTTTGACCGCTCCATGCTTCCTGTGGAGTTTTATCATCCAAGCTCGAATGTGGACATCGGTTCTGCACATACACAGCACACTGCACAGCTTCCGCCCAAAACTCCTTCGGCATCCTTTTGTTCTTCAGCATTGACCGAACCATGTCAAGAATAGTCCGGTTCTTCCTTTCAGCCACGCCATTCTGTTGTGGTGAGTATGGTGCTGTTAGAAACCTCTTTATCTCCTGTTCCTCACAAAACGACATAAACGCTGTTGAAATATATTCCCCACCTCTGTCAGACCGCACCGATTTGATATAGCTTCCTGTTGCCTTCTCAATCATCACGTTGAACCTTTTGAACACATCAAACACCTCGGACTTCTCCTTCAGAAAGTAAACCCAAGATTTCCGTGAGAAATCATCAATAAAGGAAATAAAATACTTCTTACCGCTGAAGGAACCCGGATTGATGGGTCCACACAAGTCGGTATGTATTAGTTCCAGAGGTTGCTTAGACCGGAATCTTGCCATCTTCTGAAACGTGGTCCTGGCATGCTTGCCAAGTACACAACTCTCACAAAACTTTCCTTCAAAGTTGATGTCAGGTAACCCTTCCACCATCTTCTTCTTTGGCAACTCGGTTAGACCACCATAATGTAGGTGACCAAACCGGAGATGCCAAAGTGACGCCTTATCTTCCACCTTGGCTTGTAAACATTCAACCTGTACACATTTCAAATTCAGTTTATACATACGATTCTTACCCATTTGAACCCGAACTATCAGCCGACCTCGCTCATCTTTCAAATACAATACCCGGTCTTTCATAATAACCGAGTAACCTTTCTCCATCAGTTGACCCATGCTTAAAATATTGCTTTTTAGGTCGGGTACATAGTACACATCTCGAATTGAGCCAATTAACCCGTCCTTTTGTAGGAAACAGATCGTACCTCGGCCTTTTACCTCAACCTTTGAGGCATCCCCGAACGAAACATGTCCGATTCCACCTTTCTCATCTCCTTGAAGAAGTGCTTATGTCCGCACATGTGGTTGCTCGCACCCGTGTCAAGATACCACTCCATGTCATCGTCTGGACTTCCTTCACTGTGTGTCATTAACAAGACACCATCCTTCATCTCGCCTTCTGTGGCTAGGTTGGACGTCTCCTCCACCTTTTTCTCCTCTTTGCATTCTCTTGCGAAATGTCCGACTTTGCCACAGTTGTAACACTTGTCCGAGTTATAATCTTTTGCATAGTGACCAAACTTTCCACATTTGTAACACTCGATGTTTGAACAGTGTGACCGACCTCCTCGTCGACCTCGTCCTCGTCCTCTCCAGTTTTGTTGATTTGACTGTCCTACCTCATCATTATACACTTCTTGACTTCGGCCTCGACCTCTACCACCACGGCTAGTACCTCGTCCACCGCGGCCACGTCCTCTACCTCGAAAATTTTGAGAATAGAGCATCTTCTCATCTTTAATTGTTGCTTTGGTCTGAAGTGCCTGCTCAAGAGTTTCCTCCTTCTTCTTTTTTCTTTGTTCGTGCGCTTCAAGGGAACCCGCCAACTCGTCAATGGTGAGTGTAGACAGGTCCTTGGACTCCTCTATGGCACAAACCACGTTTTCGAACTGGTCTGTCAAAGACCTCAAGATTTTCTCCACCACTCTGGTGTCAGATATATCTTCTCCATTCCGTTTTAACTGGTTCACAATTCCTTGAACCCGGGCAACGAACCCGGATACTCCTTCTGTGTCCTTCATCTTCATTCCCTCCAACTCGGCACGAAGGGTTTGAAGCCGGACTTGTTTAACCCGGTTAGCTCCTCTATAGACATTTGCCAAGATGTCCCAGGCTGCCTTTGAGGTCTCACAATTTGCTATCTTCTCGAACCCGGGTTCGTCTACAGCTCGGAAGAGCATGAATAACGCCAGCTTGTCTTTTGCACTCGTCTCTTTCAACGCTTTGGTTTGAGCCGCCGAATGGCCTCCAGTGTCCTGTGGTTCTACAAAACCTGCTTGAACATTCTCCCAAGCGTCCTGGGATCCGAGAAGAGCCTTCATCTGGATGCTCCAATTCTCGTAGTTCTCCTTCGTCAACTTAGGTAGTGCCATATCACTCCCCCTCTCCATAGCTCTGATACCAATTTGTGGTATCACTATAATGTAGAACTTAAAATAAAAACAACTATTTTCTTGTGGAGAACAAAACTTGTATTTCTCTTTTTTTTCTGTGATATGTTGCTTACAATATAGATTAGTTTATATAGGCAGTAGATTGCCTTTTCATGAACCAAACATTAAAATAGTCATAAACCACAAAACTAAACTTTCAACTCTTGGCCTCTCATTTTCTTCTAACTCTTGGCCTTTCACTTTCTCACAACTCTTGGCCTTTCACTTTCTCACAACTCTTGGCCTTTCACTTTCTCACAACTCTTGGCCTTTCATTTACCTAAACACAAGACTGCTTAATTAAGACTATTAAATATAAAACTAACAAACCATTTAAAGTTTATTCAACATAGATCACAAAGTTACATGTGGATTCATTCGACAATTTGTAGATAATAATGTGTTCAATCACATTAGTGAAGAATGAAATGCCTGAACTTTATGGTCTATACTCGAATGCAACAACAAGAAGTTTCTGATAAATCAAATCATGCGTTTGAAATATAGGGATGGAAAATCAATTTCTGATCACTTGAATGAGTTTCAAGGAGTGTTAGATCAACTCATGCTACTTGCTACCTTACCAGATTCATGGGAGAGATTTTGTATGTCAATGAGTAATTCGGCTCTTGAGGGTAAAATGAGACTTGATTTTGTTAAGGGTTCTGTTTTAAATGAGAAGAAGAGAAGGAAAAGTCAAGCTTCATACTCTTCATCACATTCTGGTGATTTAGTCACTGAAAGTAGAGGGAGGAGTAGAGATAGAGGTTCACAAGCTAGAAACCAAAGTTGGAGCAAGTCAAGGTCAACAGGGTACAAGAATGTTGAATGTTATTATTGTGGCAAAAAAGGTCATAGCAAGAATAACTGTTTCCAGTTGAAAAGGGAGAAGAAAAATGATGATAACAGTAATGACAGAAAAGGATATGACCGAGGACATTTTTTTGTGTGATGATCATAATTTAAATTTTTGCAAGCACTGAGATTAGCTGGGCTATTTATAGTGGAGCATCTTTTCTCATAACCTTGAAAGATGGGCAATGATGGCTTGTCAGAGGTTGTAGGCATTGTGGATGTACACTTAGAAGATAGTAATGGATCTAAGCTTGTTCTTCCAGATGTTAGAAATGTACCTGATATCTGTTTGTATTTTATTAAGACTGGATATCTGTTTGTATTTTATTATGATGAAGGGTTTTGTAGCACTTTTGATGATGGAGAATGGAAACTCACCAGAGGCTCATTGGTTATGGCTAGAGGTAAGAAGGAATCTTCCTTATATTTGCTGCAAAGCTAAAATTTCCAAGAACATATGTAATGTTGTGGAATATGAAAATGCAACTGAACTATTACTCACATGAGTGAGTTATAATTATAAATTAAAGAGCAAATCCCAATGCACAAGGCTCCGTGACTTGCAAGGGTAGGATGAGGGTTGATTGTATGTAGCTTTACCCTTGTATTTTTTCAATGAAGTTGTTTCTAAACTCGAACCCGTGACTTTCCAGTCACAAAGAGCAATCTTACCCTTGCTCCAAGGCTCGCCTTCAGATACAATCATAAATTAATTATTAATTTTCAATAAATTATTGTTGTCAAATGCATATAAATCAATAGTTAAGATTCGGTCCGAGACATTATTTTTACACTGGTATAAATTGATCCTATCCCGGTTGATACTTCTTAGATTCAATCAATTCCTAATAGGTTCAATCAAAGGGGAAGTTTGTAATGTTTTTCCCAACAGATATAACCAATGCTTAAAGATGAATGAAATTTACCAAAACAGAATCAAACGCTGGGAGGAAGTCAACTTGATGAGTGACGAGTAAGACAGTCTTTCCTTTAAGGCCATCCATGATGTATTCCTGCCAAGTTTTGTTACTATCTTTCAGTAAAAAGTGACACTGAAGATATAAATGCAGTATGTGAAGAAAGAAAAATGGCATTACATTAAACAAATTTGTAGCAGTATGTGCATCAACTGCACTGAATGGATCATCCAAGAGATATACATCAGCATTCTGATAAAGAGCACGGGCAAGTTGAACTCGCTGCTTCTGACCTCCACTCAGGTTAACTCCTCTCTCACCTATTTCAGTGAGGTCCCCATGGGGAAACAACTCAAGGTCCTTCAGTAGTGAAGATCTATGAAGTGTTTCTTGATATCTTTGAGCATCCAAATCAGATCCAAACAAAATATTTTCCCTTATTGTACCCGTCTGTATCCATGCAGTTTGAGAAACATATGCAAACTTTCCATAAACTTCAATCTGTTATTTAGAAAAGAGAATCAAACACCTATTAATATTACAGTTAAAATGAAGGAGGATGTGAAAATCCACCTCAGTTGAGTTTATGTGCTAATATAATTGCTGACAGAAAAGTAGGAATGTAATCCAAGCTATAACCAACTAGAGTATCACAAGATTTAAGAGTGCATTCTATGAGGCATAAAAGAAAGAAAAGCTTACAGTTCCCTTTGTATTAGGAACTTCTCCGAGAATTGTTGCTAAGAGGGTTGATTTTCCTGACCCAACTTCTCCACAAATAGCCACCTTTTGCCCATATCTAACCTCCAAATTTATGTTCCTTAGTGTTGGCTTTGATACATTACCTTCCCATGAAAAGTCAGCAGATTTGATTGAAATTGAGCCTCTGAGATTGTCATTAGAACTCTTGTTCCTGAGATTTTCACTCTGCAGTTCAGGTGCCTCAAGGAATTTAACAATCCGAGCAAATGCAACTTTTGCTTGAATTACCACCGCAATAACATCTGGGATGGCAGTAATTGGTTCTTGCACAAGGCGTAAAGTTGCTATAAAAGTGAAAACATTATTTGCATGTAAAGGAACTTCCAGGAAGTAACATGCCACAAAAGTAGCAGCAGAGACCAACATAGGGGAGGTCCAAAAGAGAAAGATTAAGTATGCCCTTCTTAATTGCACTGCCGCTAACAATTTGAGTTCTACATTTCTTAGGCTTTCTGTAGCATTTTTAAAATGTGTTTCCCATGCATATAGCTTCAGCACTTTCATATTCACCAAAGCCTCAGAACTAGCCTTCAATCTCTCATCTTGTGCCACCATAAGTTTGCTCTGAAACTTGTGCTGTAACTTTGCTAGTGGAGCATTGCAAAGCACAGTGAGAACTATCACCACCATTGAGGCAATTGTTGCCAACCCAACAGCACGGAAAAGAATTACTAATGCGATACATAGTTGAAAGCTTGTTGTCCATGTCTGGTGAAACCAAAATGGAAATTCTCCAATTCTATAAGCATCCACAGTCACATAATTCATTATCTCACCGCCAGAGTGAGTCAATCTAGCAGCATTGGATAACCTCAATTGTTTTTTATAAATGGCGGCTGTAAGCTGTGACCTGACTTTCATCCCAACAAGTCTAGTGCGGAAATACCACTGCCTTTGTGATAAGGATTCTATGATCTTTATAAAGAAAAGTGATATAGCCAATACATAACCTTCATATTTGAATCTTTCATTACCCTCAGCAACCAATATAAAGGCATTCAAAAGTACTGGACCAGAAGACAGAGTTATTACTTTGAGCAATGCAAAGAATCCTGATATCAAAATCTCCCTCCAGTGGCACAAAACTATTGTCCACAAAACCAATGACTGTGATGGTGGTTCTTTCTGTTTTTTTCTGTTCAATTGTTCTACAAAAATCAAATAGCAACTTTCTGCTCTATCTGAATCCCGCAACTTTGGGATATCCTCATCCTCAAGTGTTTTCTCTTGACCCCTTTTCACCAATGGATTCAACCACCAAAATGACATCTTACTGAAGAATCCAGCTTTGGCAAATGGGGTTACATAGTTAATAGGATCAACTTCATTGAACGCGCCATTCAAAGGAGCATAAAGGCTTTCATCAATTTCTCTATCATTGTCTTCACACTTACGTACTTTATATGTGCATAAGAGCAGTAAAATTGCTCCTGGAAGAGATAGAACATCTAAAGCTTCCTTGAGGGACAATTCTCTGCTGCTAATGGCATAAGACATGGATAAAGCACAGAGAATACCAGAAACTAAGAATATAAGAACAGAAAACAGCCACAACCATGCTTTTGGAAGTTGTTTCAGCTGAAGGCTTACAGTTAAACCTACTAACAACCATGTGAATCCTTGAAAGAATTCTAGCAACCACCAATTAAGAGGAAAGGCAGTGTGCATTTCCCTTAACTTCTCCTCTAAAACCCAAATGCCTAAGCACAAATGTAGCAACCCAAGAGAGCCACTGGTTATGGCTGAAACTAGTTGCAAGTTTGAATATCTTCCCAACTTGATTAGATCCCAAAATGGTCTCGAAGAAGACTTCTGGATCATAGTGAATGTCAGCATGATCAGCAGTAACACATCAAAGCCAATGATCAACAAATGGTTGATGCAAGTGGAAGGATCTTTCAAAAGCTTGAAATCATAACAGAAAGGCTTTCCTCCGGTAACAGAACATCCAGAATCCCCACAAATGATGCTCCAAAAATCCTCCATCTTCTTTGTATCTTCTCTTTGCTGCTCAAACAAACTGTGACATAAAGGGCTACAAAATCACGCCTTTGCTGAGAAAACTTATGTCCTAAAACATGAAAAAATTGAACATAATAAAGGGTCAGCAATAAATAGAATAAGCAACATAACTAGCTACTAAGGGCCACCTGTTCCAAAGACTTAAAAGTTGTTAGGTGAAGGTTACACTTACCTCATTTAAGAACATTCTGAACTTAAAAAGAAAATGGTCAGACCAAGCTACCTTGTGTTAAAATTCTAACTTAAAAGAATGAAAGTGACAAGTAGCAAACTTATAACCTCGTAGACATAAAAGGTTTGATACCAGAATAAATAAGGACCAGATCTTGTAACCTGAAATTATTATTATGTAGTAACAAACATCATGCAAAAGTGTGAATCGGAAAGTAGAGGGATCAAAAGGCCCTTGTATATAGTTAAATTCTATTGGGACACTTGAAATTAAAGGGTGATTGAGGGAAGAACAAGAACTAATCATTATGCATTGAACTCATTAGAAAAAAGATAAAACGGTGGAAGCACTTAAAACTACAAAAATGAAATAAACAAGTAATAATGATTAAAAAAATATAATAAAATAAAAGCAGTTTCATTCCAAACACGAAATGAATGAATGAATGATGGGTGGTAAAAAATGGAATGCGGACTCACTTGTTAATTACTTAAGGTGTGGTTCTCTCATGTTCCACGTTCGAAAAAACAAAAAGTTGAATGTTATGTTTTCATCTTCTTCTTCTTCTTCTTCTTGTTTTTATTTTAATCGCAGAAAGTGGTGTTTGTGGAAGACAACGTTGTCGGATGTGAAAACTAGAGTGAAGAGTTGGCAGAAGAAAAATATAGAGCAGAGAGCAAACATACATGGGAACTGTAAAATCGGAGCGAACTTAATGTGCTCCTAGACCAAAAAAAGTTTTGTAGGACTGAGGTGAGGGAAAAAATTGAAGAGAAAGGAGAGAAAAAAAAAAAAAATTTAATCTAAATGTTAAATTTTAAGTGTCCTACGACCACATAAAAAAATTCCGTAAAATCGATGATTTCGTCATGGCTCACGTAATACATATCCAACTAGTTAATGCATTTGCATGTCATTTTCTTTCGATTATTTTCATATTTTTACTTTTTAAAACAATAAAAAAAAATATAGGGAGGATATAACACGGGTGTAGGGAGGTCCCGTGAAAATAACTCTTTGTAATTTAGTGTGTTTTTTTTTTTTTTTTTTTTTAGTTTTTTCTTTCTTTCGCCCCTTTACTTATTAAAAAAACAATAAAAAAATATCTTAAAAAGGTGTTTTTCCCTATTTGATTATTTAAAAAATAATATGTATAATTTTTTTTTGCAGACCCTTATAAATTAGATTAAAATCAAATTAATAATTCTCATTTGATGTTAATTTAATTTAATTTAAGGAAGTACTGAAACTTGTACTTGTAATAATCTCTCTCAAAAACAAAAAATAAATAAATATGAAAACAGTATTTACTGTGCACAATGTATGATAGATAGTACAACTCCTAACACCACAAATGCAATTATCATAGAACATTATTTTATATTAATTACGGCACTCGGTTTACAAATTTATTTTATAAATTTTTATAAATTATATTATGTGTTCTCAGAAATATAATATAACCTAGTGTATTAGTGTATTTTTGGGACTACATAATATAATTTTTAAATATAACCCTTTCTTAATTATGAAAAGTAAAAATTAATTTTAAATATGGAAAAGAAGATAAAATTATCTATGATAATCCCTCAAAATTATCGCTTTTGAGAATTGGAGGAATTAATTATGGATATATTAGAAATTTTATTTATTTCTTTGTTTTATAAATTTTAGTAAAATATCTTTTATTAATTTTCCTCGACCCTTCAAATGACGTAATTGTGAGGTTATGGAAATATCTTTATCCCATGGAAAGAGAAATGACAAACCTTTTAAATATTCCCTTTTGTCAAAATGTATGATTTTTTTATGGGGTTTGTTTTTTTCATATTGCATAAGAAAACAAATCTTTCTTACACACACCATAAAAAGATGTGCCAATTATTTTTTTATTTTTTATTTTTTAAATAGATGAGTCTCACACTTGATGTATCTATGACATGAGAATTGAATTCTCCTACGACATAATATTTACTTTTCCCCCTTTTATTTCTCTTCATCCCCCTTCTCTTTTTTTATCGGAGAAGCATATCAAAGATAAAAAGAGACAACTAAATAAAACAAAATCTCCATTCAAAACCAGCCCAATTTCTTGTCTCTGTCTCGCTATATCGAACCACTGCATGTCTAAAGTTCATAGGTTCAAATTTTATTCTCGTCAAGAAAAGGATTCAAACACTTTTTTCATAACCCAAATAATTATTTGATGATTTAAACGTAGCCAAAAATTTAAAAATGATAATAAAAAAACTGCCAAGGGAACAAGACCACTTAACTACCAAATTAAAGACCAATTTTTTTTTTTTGGTAAGTCAGACCAATTTATGTTTCACCAAAAAAGAAAAGAAAAAAGAAGACCAATTTATGAAAGTTTTCTCTAATAATCATCAAATCATGTCTTAGTCTTAGATAACCTGCAACCCAAATTAACAATAAACAAACGCAAAATCTACAAACATTCGCAATTTACTTAACCACAAATCAACTTAATGAGCCCAAATACGTACCCACGTGTTTATGAACAAAGCACGCATGAGTGTTGTGCTTGAGATTGTTATTGGTTCCTTGCTAACAGTTATGTAAGTATGCGCGCAAGTATACGTGACAACAAGTAATATAGGACTTTTGTAAATCCCAAATATCGTTACACAAGGATCTATTGCGTTTTTGACTTGACTAAATTGTAATTGCTAAACAGAACCAAAAATAAAATCAAATTAAATACAATATTAAATCAAACTAGTACTAATCAGTGACAGCTTTTCTTTTTGGATTTTTTTTTCTTTTAAAGATTGATTTCAGAAATTAAAGAGTAAAAAGAAAAAATCAAATGGAAAATGGATTGGGATTTTGATATAAGAAGAAGAAGATTTAATTGCAAAAGATTTTTGTATAAAGAAATTAGTAACCAGAAATTTAAGTGAGCTATGGAAATTCAAATGAAGATAATTCTGAAGTGTTGAAAATAAGTTGTAAAAATAGGTTGAGTTTCGGTTCCCCTTGCCCAACAGCCACTAGCCTCCAAATGAGTGCTAAAAACTAATCCCTAAAAATTAATTCCCAAGTGTTGGACCCTTTTCTTATTGCTTTTAATCTCTTAAAAACATTCTTATCATTTACCATCATTTGCACATCTCTCTGCTAAATGAAGCAAAGACCAATAAAATCCAACCAACACAACATGGAGGTTGTTCTCATCTCTGAGTAACACCCCTTGAGAGCTCTCACACTCAAGTCCATGTGTTCAACACAGTTCTGGCTTTAGTCATTTCTCAATGACTAATTCCTGGAATATTATCCTATAATCAGGCCTTAAAAATAACATAACTAAAAATTAACACAATATTGAACATAATGGGAATCAACTTCTAGCAACAGAAATTAACACAAATTTAAGACTGAGATTCGGGTACCTACACCCAACCTTGAGGAAATTAGCTCATACCCATAAGGGTTAAGCTACAAACAACCAAACATTCAAATGATAAAAACTAAAAGTGTAGAAATTAAAGATACAACATGAGTCCTAACAACCGGAAAATCTCAATGTTGTACCACCAGGTTTAGATCTAAAAATTAACATGCATAAGAGTATCAGAAAATGAAAATAGAGAAGAAGAAGAATGCAGAAGACTCCAGAAAAGATCAGCCGCTCACATCAACTATTCTTTCTCCTTATATAGCACCCTCCTCGTGCATGCATGGGCCGTGGGCCCTTTCACCACAGCCTCCACTCTTTGCGCTCCTTGCTGCAGCAGATATGACGCGCTTCTTGCGCGTTACAAGGTGGTCCCCAGCTGCTCCTCTCCTTTGCTCAGACAATGGAATTTTTTTCGCTTTCAACCCGTACACTGACTTGTGCCCCCAAAAATCGGTCCCGCCTCCACTCACAAAAAGTTTCCAACTCACCCACTCAGCAAAAGATGTTGTTTGGCATTTTATGAACCAAAGAATTAGTGGCTAGGGTTTCTCTTGTTTCTTAATGGACCGTGGATGAAGGTCGATTTGGAGGGATGAACCGTAGATCAACGATGATCTGACCTTAGGGATCGAGATGAGACAAGGATTAGAGATGGATCGGTTTGGCTGAGATTTTGGTGGAGATGGGTTTGAACGGCTGCTAGGGTTTTTTTTCTTGCTTCGATTCTTTTCGATCCCTTCTTTCTTTCCTTTGTCTCTTTTTTTTTCTCTTTTGGTGACTCGGGCTTTTGGGAATCAGCCTAGCCCAGTTGTCCTTTTCTTTTCTTCCACTTTGGTTTCTCTTTATTTAGGCTTCGGACACAGCCCATTTATTCCTTTCTTGCTTTCAATTGGGCTTCGTTTTTTAGTACGGCCCATTCTCCTTCTCTTGCTCTCTTTTCTTCTCTTCATTTCCTTTGAGCACCAATTGGGCCTAAACAAATAAAATGTATAGCCTATTAGCATCTTACCAACAAAAGACAAATCACATAAATTTGGGGTATTTTTAATCACAAAATTTATTCATTTCTTCTCATTTGCAATACAATTCATATGTTCTAAGTCTCACTTAAGAGACTTATCACACCCCCAAACTTAGCTTGTTACTTGTCCTCAAGTAGCACAAAAAAGAAATCAGTTCCAAAATTTATCAACTTAACCATTCTTTCACATCATTCAAAACTACTCCACTTCAACCAATAATCTCAATTATTTTTAGCAGCAGTTCAATGTTTGTCTTTTCAAAAAATTTAGTAACTCATATTATCACAAAGAGACAGGAACATATGCATGTACTTAGTTCAGTAATTAATCAATCACAAACCAGGCAACTAAATGAACCTTTTACTCCATAAAAATACTCAACAAATAGAGTGTGAAATTCAAATGCAAGAGTGTCTCATTGACTGTTGAATAATGACAAATGAGATCTTTGAAAAATCATTTCAAAACACAGCATGCAGAATTTTTCAAAAGGCATCAGAGATGGTTACTTTTCACATCCTCACTTAATCACAAAGAACTTAATCCCAGAAATATTCCATCACAGCTCAAGGGTCCTGTTTCTCTCAATTTTTACACTGGGAGAAGATGTAACATAGGCTTGCTAAGATGCTCTAGTCTCCTAAGTGCCACACAACCCTAAACTTAATCAAAGGGACCTGAATAGGTTGTAACTTGGTTAAGGTGGCGGTGGATAATTTGTGGGAACTGGTTTACTTAGTTACAATGGAAAAGAAACACAATCTTGAAGCTTAATCAATCAATTCAATGGCTGCTACTTTGACTGCTATTTTTTTTTCTTTTTGACAACTGTTTTATGACAACTTTTTCATTTAATCTTTCCCAATTCTTCAAAGTATTTGCCAAAGCTTTTTATTCTCTTTGGGAACCAAACTTTTCATCTTATTAGCAGTATATTAATTCCTATTGCAGCCAACAAAACCTTGCTTCATTTTTCCATTCCATCAAAACTAAGAGGTGTGGTGGATTGTGGGATAAGGTAAGATGTGGCATGTGAAAAGAAAAAGGTTAAAGGGTCAACATGGGGCTTTCAATGGATGATGATTTAAGGATGGCTTTTTGGTATGGAGGTGGTTAAACAACAAAATTTCTGCCCTCATCATTTTAAACTTAAACCAGTGCTACACTTCATCAACTAAGCATAAGAGCAAGTTCTGCCTCACTACCCCAGTGTAAATCTCTCAAAAAAGATTAAGTGTATAGGCTCAATATCTCACTGTGTTGGTCAAGTTACCATCTCAAATGCCTATTGGTAAAATTCACACTTTGCATTAATCCATTAATCATCTCAATCTCTCAAATTACTCCTCAGCCATTACTCCTCAGCCATTAATATACTCATAACACTCTCCATTCACACCACTGCCCTGAGTTCTTTTCCTTCTAAAAAAAATCCAGCTGACAAGTTGTGAAACAGACCAATTACTACCAAACACCATACATCTCTCATTCACTAAAAAGCTCAACTTCAAACCCTCCAAAAAAACAAAAACACTTCTCAAAACAGCAGATCAAAACAAACATCAACTATTCACAAAACAATTCAAAACAGCAAAAGATAAAATAGCAACTTTCTTACACCCCCAAACTTAAAATGGACAGTGCCCTCACTGTCTTACTGCCAGCCAGGTACCAAAATTTTATGTCAAATCAAAATAAGGTAACATGGGGCCAGAAGATGTTCTGGCCTAATCCTCCATATAATCCGAGTCCTCAGACTCAGATTTTTCAGATTCTTTCCGAGGCAGATGGGGTGAGGATTTTATCTTCTTCATCAATCTCTTCTACTTCCTCAATAATAGGCTTGATCCTGTGATGTGATCTCCCTTTTTTCTTGAAGAGGGAGTTTGCTCAGGTTGAGTAGCAGGTGGAGCTTCAGCAGGTGGAACAGGGGTTGGTCTTTGAGCTTCAGATCTGGTGTGAAAAAACTCTTGTACCTGAGGATCAGCATAAATAGAAACTGGAGGAAAAGTGAGGCTGGGAGGGAAAATAGGCATGGCAGGAAAATTAACAAAATTATTTTGAAAGAATTCATTCATCACTCTATCTCTTTCATCTATGTATTTGTAAAACCTCATTTGATCATTTAAAACACCAAAAAATTGTTCATAAGTTTTCTTGAACAACACATTAGTGTGATCATCTTCCCTCAATTCTTTCAACATTGTATACATCCAGGTAAGGTCATTATGCAGCCACCCCGGATAAGCATAATCGAAATTTGGGCTGGCTGTATAAGCTTCTTCAGTAAAAGGGGGTGGGGAGATGGGGATTCAAAAAAATTTGTCGAAGGACCTTCACCTGAAGCTCTCTTTTTGTCTTTCTTTTTACTGCTTTCAGGTTCTTCTTTAAGCACAAATTTGCCCTTTTTTGACAAAGAAGGAGTGGATTGAGGTGCATCATGCAAAACGTCTTTAACAAATTCCTTTTCAGGAATTGTTATGATCCCCTTTTTTAGCTTTGTGATGCAAACAAGGTTTATCATCTCTTTAATACTGCCCATTTTATCCCCAGTGTTATTAGTAACACCTTTTGATTTACACAACCCAGAAATAAAACTAGGGAACCACAACTTCCCTTTTTGTGGGAAGCATAAACACCAATTCTTTTCTGAATAAGAAGGGCAGCATCTACTTTCTTCCTAGTAAGTAGACACCAAAGCAAAATTGCCCTATATTTTGTCACTAAATGGACATGAGTAGCGGGGAGAAGTCTTGCTCGTATAAAATGATACAACACTTGGGCTTTTTCCACCAAATATTTCTTGTGGATAGTGTGGTTATCTTTGGTAATTTCTCATTGTGTCCCTGGGACAACTATGGTGAGCAAGACCTCTTGCAGAAAGGCACGGTCAGTTTTCTTTTTGAAAAAATGATATTCATCACCGGGCTTTGATGGTAGAGAATAAAATTCTCTCACTGCTTTTGGCCCATAAGATATCTTAACCCCCCTACACACTACTTCAGTTTGTGCTTTATTAATAACCTCAGCATAAAACTCTTGAACCACAATTATATTAGCTATATGATGAGGGTGCAAGTAGAACTTTTCCCATTTTTGGGTTTGCACCACTTCATATACATATGAGGGGTAAGAGTTGTGCCCCTCAAATCCCTTATCTGGGATGGGTTCCCTATACCTCATAATATCTTCAAACCTCTGCATGTTGTGTGCAGAGGTGAAAGATGTGATAGAATGACTTTCAGGGTCATTGGTGGAGTGTTTAATCTTGGGATCATATGATCCACCACTCCTCAGATTTTTTCTTACCATGATTATTGCCTAAAATGTAAAAGAAAAAGTAATAAAAGTACCAACTAACAGAATAAAAGAGAAGGAGTAGATATCACCAGTAGTGCTAAAAACCCCCAAACTTAAATCTGAAACACCTGTCAAAACAGCAAAAATAAATTGATTAGTACTAAAATGAAGAGTAAATTGAATTTACTAAAACATTCTACAGGAAATATTAACAAATATCCAATTTTTTTTTTTGAACAACAAAAAACAACAAAAATATATACAAAAGCAGAAACCAAAAAGAGCTTAAAAAATTTATAGAGTCTTAAGCTAGACTCTCCACTCCTTGTCTGTGATTAAATGGTGGGAGGGTCAAAAAAAGATATTGAAATTTGAGCTTTCTCAATTCCTTCCCCCAAATAATTTTTTAATCTTTGACCATTAACAGTGAATTTGGTCCCATCTTTCTCATTTGAAATATCCACTGCACCATGCAAATGGACTTTGGTTACCTTGAATGGACCAGACCATCTAGACTTCAATTTTCCTGGGAAAAATTTTAGTCTAGAATTAAAAAGCAAGACTTGTTGCCCCACAGCAAACTGCCTATCTAAGATTTTCTTATCATGCCATCTCTTCATTTGTTCTTTATACAGCTTGGCATTTTCATAAGCATTTAATCTGAATTCATCCATTTCATTCAGTTGGAGAATTCTCTTTTCTCCTAAGGCAGTAGCATCAACATTCAGTTGAGTAGTAGCCCAATATACCTTATATTCAAGCTCTAAGGGTAAGTGACAATTTTTACCAAAAATCAACTTATAAGGAGAACAACCTAAAGGTGTTCTATAAGCTGTCCTATAAGCCCACAAGGAATCATCTAATTTCAGGGACCAATCCTTCCGTGAAGGTTTTACAACTTTTTCTAGAATCCTTTTCACTTCTCTATTTGTAACTTCTACTTGCCCACTGGTTTGTGGATGGTGGGCAGTAGAAACTTTATGCTTAACTCCATATTTTGCTAAAAGAGCCTCAAATTGTCTACTAGCAAAATGCTTACCTCCATCACTTATAATGGCCCTAGGAGTTCCAAATCGGGTAAAAATATTCTTTTTCAAGAATTTAATTACCACTTTTGAATTATTTGTGGGTAAAGCAGCAGCCTCTACCCATTTGGAAACATAATCTACAGCCACCAATATATATTGGTTACCAAAGGAAGGAGGAAATGGGCCCATAAAATCTATGCCCCAGACATCAAAGATTTCAATTTCTAAAATTGGTTTCAAAGGCATCTCATGCCTTCGAGACACATTACCAGTCCTTTGACATCTATCACATTTATGGACATACACATTGGCATCCTTAAATAATGTAGGCCAATAAAAGCCAGATTGCAGCACCTTTGCTGCTGTCCTCATACCACCAAAATGACCACCATAAGGTGAGTAATGACACTGCTGTAAAACTGCATCTTTTTCTTCCTCTACCACGCATCTCCTAATGATTTGATCAACACATTTTTTAAACATGTATGGTTCATCCCACAAATAAAACCTGCTCTCATGTACCAACTTTTTCCTTTGTTTGTAACTCAACTCCTTAGGAAGCACCCCACTAACTAAATAGTTAGCCAAATCAGCATACCATGGGGTTGTTTTGGTGGTAACTACCAATAGCTGCTCATCAGGAAAAGTTCCCTAATGGCTTGCTTGACTGTCACTTCAGCAGGTTGCCCTTCATTAAGCCTAGACAAGTGATCAGCCACTTGATTTTCAATTCCTTTTCTATCCTTAATCTCCATATCAAACTCTTGAAGGAGAAGGACCCACCTAATTAATCTAGGCTTGGAATCTTTCTTTTCCACCAAATACTTTATAGCGGAATGGTCAGTATACACAATGACCTTGGTGCCTACCAAATAAGATCTAAATTTGTCAAAGGCAAACACCACAGCTAACAGTTCCTTTTCAGTTACTGTATAATTCAATTGAGCTCCATTTAAGGTTCAGGTGGCATAATAAATAAAGTGGAAAACTCTATTTTTCCTTTGTCCTAAAAAAGCTCCCACTGCCCAGTCACTTGCGTCACATATTAACTCAAAAGGCAGTGACCAGTCAGGAGCTATGATGATGGGAGCAGAAATCAATTTCTATTTTAGCTCCTCAAAGGCTTTTAGACAAGCCTCATCAAAATGGAAAGGGGTGTTGATTTCAAGTAAATAACTAAGAGGCTTAGAAATTTTTGAAAAATCTTTGATGAACCTCCTATAAAATCCAGCATGCCCAAGGAAAGACCTTATCCCCTTTATGTTAAAAGGGGGTGGCAATTTCTC
>JAVKPL010005912.1:0-25210 GCA_032173675.1 Gastrolobium villosum | reverse complement strand
TGTTTTGTTATGTGACTAAACTAAGTTACGTATTGCTAGATCTCAGGTTATGAGATATCAAGGAGTCCAGCCGAGGCTCTTGTATTCTGTTTATATGCTGGAGGGGGATGCCCAGGAGTGGTGGGACAATGTGTCTCGCCCATTTGTTATACAGGGTGAGGTCCTTACTTGGACTATGTTTGAAGGTCTTTTTCATGAAGAATATTTTCCCCGTGATGTTCGGGAGGCTAAGCAAGGTGAATTTGATAATCTGGTACAGGGTGTTATGACGGTGGATGCCTATGTGGCAAAATTCAATGAACTTGTCAAGTTTGCTAATTATGGAGGTACTCTACCTACTCCGGAATTCTTGTCAGCTAAATTTCAGAGAGGGCTGAGTGAGAAGATTGCAAAGAGGATGTCTAATACTGCTGTGAGGAATTTTGCTGATTTGGTGACCCAGTGTAAACGGGTCGAGACTGTTTATGGAAGATATCCAAAATCTGATTCTACAAAAGAGCAAGATGTTAAGAAGACACCTGGTCCTTCTGGTAATGCCAACAGAGGAGGTTTTAATAATAGAGGTAGGGGGTTGCATGTGAGGCAGCCTCCTGGTCAGTTCAAGAGGGGTGGAAACACTGGTGGTGGTGGTGCTTCGGACAGATATTTTACCCCACGATGTGGGAAGTGTGGGAAATACCACAAAGGTGTGTGTGGTGCTGGTCCATTGTCTTGTTTTAAGTGTGGTCGGAATGGCCATTTTGCTAGAGAGTGTCCGTCTTCTACGGGGCAGGCTGCGAATCTGCAGGCCTTGCCGCCACCTACTACTATTGCTGCCGTTCCTACTGTGGGACGGGTTTATACTACAAATGCTCAACATACTGAAAAGGCTCCGAATCTGGTTAAAGGTATAATTTTTCTATCTAATGTTGATTTGTCTGTGTTGTTTGATTCGGGAGCAACACATTCATTTGTGGCGGACTATGTGGCTAAGGCGTTGGACTTAAAGGTAACACGGATGGTTCCTCCGATGCGTATTACTACTGCTACAGGAGAGGTTAGTGAATCGTCTTGGATTTGTGAAGATGTGAAGTTCACTTATTTAGGCAGGGGTTACACCATTGATTTAATTATCTTACCCCTGGCCTCTGTCAATTTGATTTTGGGGATGGATTGGTTGTCTCGGAACTGCGCAATGATTGATTGCTGCGGAAAGAGGTTGTTGCTATCTCACGAGAGGCCGTCTGTTTGTCCGTCTTTATATTTGTCTGTCTGTCAGACTGTGAAAGCCTTGAAGGCTGGAGATCTGGGTTATGTTTTGTTGGGCGGATTGGTGGGTGATAAAAAGGAGGAGATTTCTGCTATACCAGTTGTTAATGAGTTTGAAGATGTATTTCCGGATGAGATACCGGAATTCCCACCTGAGAGAGAGATTGAATTCTCGATTGATTTATTGCCTGGTGTGGGGCCGATCTCCTTGGCTCCATATCGGATGTCGCCACTTGAGTTGGCTGAATTGAAGAAACATATTGAAGAACTGTCTGCGAAGAATTTTATTAGGCCGAGTGTGTCTCCGTGGGGAGCACCGGTGATATTTGTAAAGAAAAAGGATGGTAGCATGAGATTGTGCACTGACTACCGACAGCTGAATAAAGTGACTATTAAGAACCGGTACCCATTACCGCGTATTGATGATTTGTTAGATCAGTTGAGGGGTGCCTGTGTATTTTCGAAGATTGATCTCCGGTCCGGATATCACCAGATTCGGATTAAACCGGAGGATGTACCTAAAACAGCTTTCCGATCCAGATATGGACATTTTGAGTATCAAGTGATTCCTTTCGGGCTTACTAATGCCCCGGCGGTGTTCATGGACTATATGAACCGCATTTTTAAACCATATTTGGACCAGTTCGTGATTGTATTTATTGATGACATCTTAATCTATTCTAAGAGTAAAGAGGAGCACGTGGACCATTTGAGGACTGTGTTGCAGGTGTTGAAAGACAAGAAACTGTATGCTAAACCGTCTAAGTGTGAATTCTGGTTGTCTGAGGTGCAATTTTTGGGCCATGTTATTTCTGCAAGTGGTGTTGCAGTGGATCCAAGCAAGATTGAAGCGGTAAGTGACTGGGAAAGACCTAAGACTGTGACTGAAATTAGAAGTTTTCTGGGGCTTGCTGGCTATTATCGCCGATTTATTCAGGGATTTTCTGCTATGGTTCTACCGTTGACTCGATTGACACGAAAGGATACTCCTTTTGTGTGGACCCAGGAATGTGAGGACTGTTTTCTGCTACTAAAAGAGAAATTGACTACTGCTCCGGTGTTGACTCTACCTGATCCGGAGGGTGAGTTTGTATTATATTGTGACGCTTCTAAGAAAGGTTTAGGGAGCGTGCTGATGCAGGAAGGAAAAGTAATTGCATATGCGTCTAGGCAGTTAAGGCCACATGAAGAAAATTATCCGACGCATGACTTAGAATTGGCTGCTATTGTTTTTGCCTTGAAAATTTGGAGGCATTTTCTGTATGGGATGAAATTTGCTGTGTTTAGCGACCATAAAAGCTTGAAATACTTGTTTGATCAGAAGGAGCTGAACATGAGACAGCGTAGATGGGTTGAATTCTTGAAAGATTATGACTTTGAGCTGAAATACCACCCGGGAAAGGCCAATGTTGTGGCAGATGCATTGAGTAGGAAGTCTGTTAATTTATCTCATATGATGATGTGGGACAATGAAGTGATTGAGCAATTCCGTGACATGAAAATAACGGATTTCTTTGCTGGAAGAATGTGTGATATGGAGTTGACTCGGATAGAGAACGAGCTGCACGAGAAGATTAAAGAAACACAAATCAGAAATGAAAGTATTAAGTATTTGAAAGGCCAGAGTGGCATATCTGTTAATGAACAGGGACTTTTATTATATCAGGGCAGGATTGTTGTGCCCAAGGAACTTGCAGAGGAAGTTATGACTGAGGCCCATAAGGGTCAATATGCTATCCACCCAGGTGCCACAAAAATGTACCAAGATTTGAAAGTTAAGTTCTGGTGGCCTGGGATAAAAAAGGATGTTGCCGAGTACGTATCTAAGTGCTTGGTGTGTCAGAAAGTGAAAATAGAGCATCAGAAACCTGCTGGATTACTTCAGCCGCTGGATATACCAGAATGGAAATGGGAAAGTATCTCAATGGATTTTGTTGTGGGATTGCCGAGAACTCAAGCTGGTTATGATTCAATTTGGGTCATTGTGGACCGACTTACGAAGTCTGCACATTTTCTACCAGTACGAGTGGATTACACTACAGAGAAGTTGGCTACGTTGTATGTGAAGGAGATTGTTAGACTCCATGGGATACCGATTAGCATTGTGAGTGATCGGGACCCGAAGTTTACTTCACGATTTTGGGGAGCTTTGCAGCAGGCATTTGGCACTCAGCTTAGACTGAGCACTGCTTATCACCCGCAGACTGATGGTCAGACTGAGAGGACCATACAGACACTTGAGGATATGCTGAGAGCATGCACACTGGAACAGGGTAATGCTTGGGATAAGTACTTACCACTGGTGGAGTTTTCTTATAACAACAGTTTTCATTCCAGTCTGGGTATGGCACCATATGAGGTTTTGTATGGCAGGAGGTGTCGTACGCCCACTTGTTGGACTGAGGTAGGCGATAAAGAAAGATTTGGTCCGGATTTTGTGCAGGAAACAACAGTGCAAATTGAAATGATCAGAGAAAAATTGAAACAGGCACAGAATCGGCAGAAAAGTTACTATGACAATAAGCATAGACCGCTGGAATTCGAGGAAGGTGACCACGTTTTTGTACGTTTGTCGCCGGTCACAGGTGTTGGCCGTGCGTTGGGTGTGAGGAAGCTGAGTCCACGATTCATTGGGCCGTATCAGATCATGAAAAGAGTAGGATTGGTGGCCTATCAGCTTGCCTTACCCCCGCAGTTATCTAATTTACATGATGTCTTTCATGTGTCGCAGTTGCGACGTTATGTTCCGGATGAATCACATATTGTGATGCCGGATAATATTGAAATCAGGGAGAACTTGAAGACTCCCATCGGTCCTATTGCAGTATTGGACCGCAGTGAAAAGAGACTAAGAAGTAAAGTGATTCCCATGCTGAAGATTCAGTGGGAAGGCCGCACACCTGAGGAGGCTACTTGGGAGCGGGAGGACGAGATTCTCCGGCTGTATCCTGAGTTAGTGAGCAGGTATGAATTAATTTTGCGGACAAAATTTCAAAAAGGTGGGGTGAATATAACACCTCAAGTATTTAAATGTTTATTTTAATGTTATATTATGAAATGAAAGTTGATGGATTAGTGAAAATCCAAGTATTATGGCCAAAAGGGGCAAAAAGGGCAAAATTGTAATTTGCCAACCGTGTGTTAAGAGGCTTAAATACTGAGTTAGAGATTTCAAATGACAAAAGTAAGGTTGGAAATGGAATCAGGGCGGAAAATTGAGTAAATAGGCAAATTTGAGAAAAATCGATGAATAGTGATTTTTAAGTGTTAAAATACTGAGTTGTGAGTGTACCAATAGGTGTGAAATTTTTATCAATATTTTGGAGAAAGAAAAATATGTCATGGACTGGAAAAATATTTAGATTAAGGATTTGTAATCGGAAATTTTATCGGAGTTAAAATTAGATCGCGTGTGGGACCCGTGTGACCGAAGTCACTTGGCCCCACCTCCTTTTTCCTTCTTCTTTCCCTCCTTCCCTCCTCACTGCCCGTGCGCACCAACAGAGGCAAAAGAAGCCATTTTCACCATTTTCACACTTTCTTCCCATTTCTTCGTTTCTCCACCGAATCGCTTGATTTTGGTGTTGAAATCTATCGTAAACCACCTTCCAAAGCCATTGGTAGCATCTAGAAGCCTTGAATCCACCTCTTTGGCCACGTTTTTGGCAAACTCAGAATCGACCCATTAGTGTTCTTGAAGATTTCTTGGAGCTTTGAGCTTCAAATGGTTTAGTGGAACCTTGGTGGTGATCATACTACCCATTGTAAGTATATTTGTGGTCTTTTGATAGTTGATTCCATAGATCTATGAAAATGTGTTCAAAGCTTTGATTTTAGATGTGTGATGATAGAGAACCCAAATGCAAAAATGCTATTAGATGAAAAGGCCTTAGAATCATGTTTGTAAGCTAGAAATGCTATGTTAATTTTTGGTGAAAAATATGGATTGGTAACTTAGGCAAAATTTGAGGAATTTTGATGAAAAATGAGTTTTTGAGTAAATTGGATTTAATGATTGTTGTAGGGTGCCTCACACGGTTGGATTTGAGAAAAGTTGAATTGGAGCATACGTTTGGAACGGTGTTGCTCGTGCTAAGGTAAACTCTTGGAACTTGGGTTTAATCCCTAGTGAGCTCCACCACGCCTAGAGGAAGGTTGTGGTTGGATGATGTAGTTATGACATGGTGTGTTTGTGTGCTTGTATGCATATTACTTGTGTTATGTGAAAATTGTTTGGTCACTGGCCGGTTGACGTGTGTTGGGTTTGGACATCCGCTGGAACATTTCGATGGCGAAATACCAGTTGGAATGCCATGGGGTCGACTCATGGGAGCGACACCAGGATGAGCCAAACGGGGGACATCCGCCGGATAGGTCTCTTGAGGAGTTCCGGTTGGGTTGGCCATGGAGTTTTCTCAACCATGGGAGAAGCTCTAGGATTGTCTCGGGAGTCATATGATGGAGTCCTTGAACACGAATCCATGAGTGGATGTTCTTGGGTGTCTCCAGGTGGATGGTGATATTGTTTTACTTGCATAGCATATTATGTCATTCTGATACATTTTAGTGAGCCATGGAGTGGAGAGAGCCTCTAGCTCCATTGGTTTACTGAGATATATCCGTATATCTCACCCCGTGTTTGGGGGACCACATTTCAGGTCACTATGAGCCGGGAGGAGCTTCGGGCAAGAAGCCCGTGTAGTGGACGTTGGATTGGCATGCGGTGCATATGGATTGCATGGCTTTTTGGAGGAGTTTATGGAGTGCACATAGCATACCATTAGTGTTTTGAGACTTAGGGCATGAACATTTTGCATGATGTCATTTTCCATGCTTTTGTTAGTGTTCATGGTCATATGCTAAGTCTTGCTTATATGTTATTATTCATGGCTTGGATAACTGTATATTTTGAGTGAGCATGGGACTTGTCCATTGCCACATTCATAGCCTTGAAGTCTTGATGTGTAATGATGTAAAAATGGTCCATATGTACATGTAAATGGCCATTATTTGAGAATGATGTAATTGATGTTAAACTTAAGGAAAATGCATGATGGAAGGGCCTAGAGCCAACATTAGGACATGATTATGTGTTATGTGGAGTACCAAGGGGTTAGGGATGGATTACACACCCTTTTTGGGGCTTAAAACAGCTGTAATCTGTCATTTTGCTGCATAGTAATCGATTACCCAAGCATGGTAATCGATTACCATGCAACAGGGGACGAAAAATTAGCTACTGTCTGCACTGGTAATCGATTACTGGCCTTTGGTAATCGATTACCATGTGAGGTAATCGATTACCAAGAGCTGGTAATCGATTACCAGAACAGAGGAATTGAAAAATTGGCTACTGCCTCATTTTTGACAGGTGGTAATCGATTACCACCCACTGGTAATCGATTACCACAGTGTAATTTTTGAAAATTCAGGTTTTTCTAGACTAAAAGAAAGGGGTATAACTTGATGGGTAGAACTCCAAATGATATGTGGTTTGAAACCACGCGTAGACAACGTAAAGGACTACAATTTGGTAAAAGATGAGAGTAAGGTGGTGAGTTTAAATGAAATGAGTAAAAAGAATGATTTATGATGTTAGAAAGTGTATGATTCCGCAAATGGCATTTACAATTATAGTGTGGTTTTAATTGATTACGGAAACTGTATTTATGAAAAGGAAAAAGGAATATGTTAAAAGAAAAATTTGCCCGTAATTTAATTAATCTAATCACTGTGATTGTAACTGCGCTTAATATCATAATCAATGTTAACAATACCGGTGTACAACGGGCTGTTACACCCCGCCTTGTGCAGAAACTCAACTTAATTTAGAAAAATGGAGGTGGCGAGGATCAACTCTTCAAAAAGCTTAATTTGTTGGGTGGAGGGCTCAAGATTGGTTTTACATCTCCGACAAAACAGCTATAAATTTCGTTGTTGGGGCATTGGGGAGGGGGAAAGAAGGAAGAAAAAAAAAGTTGGAAACTTACATTCTGCATCATACTCCTTTGCCACTCTAAGGGCCCGCGATGATGAAATTTCAGGTGCCTGAGCACCAGGAACTACTACCAGTAAAATTGCATCATTGTGCTCAACATATTCACTGATCTAAAGAAGATGAAAAAGAAGACATCAAACTTCTCTGCAAAGAAAGCACCTAAAAAACAACCATAGATCTAAGAAATAATTTTAATTAAAATACCAATCATCATCAATTTAGAATGTCAGGTTGTAATTGGCCACAACATACTCGATGTTGAAACTAAAAAAATTTAGGAAAAGATAACTTATAACTACTTACTATTTTGTCATCCATTATCCGCTGGTCCAATCCAGGCAAGTCAATCAATTTCAATGGAGGTGCTGTAGAATTTCAGAACAGAACAAAATGCATTAGTCTAACAATGCCCATGCATGTAAACATTTATGTTACATGTTCGATCCCCCCACCCGGGGGAATAAACTAATGCTTATTTTGTTTATTTTATTTTCCTAAAAACCCGTCCAAAGCCTATTTATTCATAAATAAAGGGAGGGAGCAATATATTATATGACAATGGACATACCAGTACTGGTGCGTAGTTTCAGATATATTTCATCACGGCTCCTACCAGATGAACCTTTGCTTAGTCTATCCTGTAGAGAATGTCGAAGGGCACCTATGATAATGAAAACAAAAAAAACTAAGACGATCAGAAACATGATATTTTTTAAACAAAATGTGGTGGAAAATGAGTATGCAAATGAAGTTAGAATGAGGTAAAGTTCATACTTGCAGAAACCTGTTGAGATTTATTATCAATTTGGAGGATGATGGACTTGCTGTTTAAAGAGGTATCTCTATTCAATTCAATGCTAATGGGAGCCCTGGTAGCACCATTTTCACCGGTTGGCTGCAGTTTATAACCACCGATTTAAACGGTAAATAAAGAAAGATTAAAGAGAAAGAGAGAAGATGATAATATTGGAAATAAGAAATACCAAAACAGGATGTCCAATCAAGCTATTCAAGGCAGCAGATTTTCCAGCACCCTGATCCACCAGTACCAGAATTGTTTGTTTTAGTACGGATCCAAAAGAGTGACACAGTTGGTGTGTAATTTGCAATCAGTTCTCACGCTGAAATCAAAAATGTAGAAGAAAAGACTTACGACATTGCCAAGAGCAACGACATTGAGGAAAGTTGAAGGGCGCTTGGGGTCGTCAACATCGTCGTCGGCGAGGACAGCGCCGGCTTGGCGCATAGAATCGGAGAGCTGAACCAATTCGTCGATTGCCTCCATCGGATCTGATCTGACGGTGAAGCAACTAGTTAGGTTTCCGACGCCACAAATTTAATTTCGACGTAACGAAAGCGTTGCTTTTGGTTTGGGCGTCAAGGAAATGAGAACTAGACTCTTAACCAAATTGAAATTAAATCATCAACTGCTATGCTTATTATGATGTTATGATGCACCTCCACACACACTCTCTCTCTCTCTCTCTCTCTCTCTCTCTCTCTCATGCGGTTGCGATTGAGATTTCTATTTCAACTTCTTGTTTAATTTTTCTTCTTCCTTTTTGTTACCACTGACATGCCTCTATTTCGCGCTTTTTACCTTGCTCAGCGGTACCAGCACCACTACCATAATGAGAATAATCATTTTATTTATTCTCATTAGCAAAATAACAACTTGTGAATCACATTTCTATTTCTAATACCCCTGATTATGAAAAGAGAAAATATCAATACCTTCCCTTAATTGAATAAAATTAAATTTTGTTTATGCCAGCATTTTTATACTTTATACAACTTCAGTTCTTATAAAAGTTTAATCTGATCTCAAAACTTATTAAGCTAAATAAATGGTTGAGAAAATATTAAATATTTATAATTTTATTTATATTACACTAGTTAAACTAGTGAATCATGACTTGTGTTTTACACTCCGGCTATTTTTATATTTTTTTACTCAAATACATTAAATTTTATTTTTTATAATAAGAATAATTTCGTGTTCAGAAATAAAAAAATAGGTAAAATTCGTGATCCAAACAACATGCAGAGAATAACATGCTAAAGGGAAGATTAAGAATGTGCAATAACATACGACAATCTAGATAAAAATATTTGTTAATGAATGCGTAGCTTAAAGATTTGGCTTTATAAAGGAAAATGAAATCTAAGCGGAAAAAAAAAATCAGGTAAAGTGAAGAGTTAAAAAGGTAATTATTAAGAGATTGTAATCCATCAACAAACTCCTTGGTAGGGTATTTTGGCAAGTATACCTAAGCAACTTGAAATGAGTTTTTTTTTTTTTTTGGTAACATGTTTGGACTAAACAAAGCCCCTGAACTGGGTTTTCAATTTGCCTACAAGAGTTAAAAAAATTTGGGTAGCAAAATTCTTTCCGCAGCCAACTTGATTTCTTTGCAAAATTTCTTATTTCGCAACCATTTTGAGGGTCGTATTTTGGGGTTTGATGGGAAAAGTAAAAGTTGAGTTCATATTTTGGGTTCAAGAAAACCATTTGGATAACAATAATAATTGTTGAAACAATGACATCAATTAAGTTCCTTTTACAAACTGTCATTTTGGGCAAGAGTTGATCAGATTCAAAAAATAAAAAGGGTTAATTTTGTAATTGAAACCCATTTTCCCATTTATATTTTACCTCCAATCAAATATGAAATTCGAAAATTTAAATCAATTTTCCTGGTAATATTTTGGTCTACCAAATAATTTTTTTAAAATTTTTCCACTAATTTTAGTTTACAACCATTTTCCCACTATCTATATTTACCTGATTAAAAAAAATTTCTCCTATACCAAACGTCCCTAAGTTAGCCAATAAGACAATTAGTGTTATTTTATGGGGTAAAATGTGTGTCATTTAAAAGATGTAAAGTTGTGTCAGTTTAAGAGAGAGAGAAAGATAGATAAAGGAGGAGAGAGAGTTGACAAAAAAAAGGTGTGAGTTCCACCTATTTGTGAGTTCATATATATATATATATATATATATATATATATATATATATATATATATATATATATATATATATATGTATATATATATAACGTGCAAAAATATAAATGACAAATTTATAAATTACTATAATTTAGATAATAATACAAAAATTGGGACGATGTGCACTTGTGCTTCACCGAGAAGGATTAGAATAGAAAAAAAAAATTACATTTATCCAACAAAAAAAAAAATGGCAGCAACCAAATGCTCTCGCTACAAAGGAGAATGTAACATCCCGGGCGCTGACGAGGGCGGGGAGTGATCGCCGGTGCGCAAGGGCACGGACAAGGAGCGGCTCCTGGCAGGCTTCCAGCGACGGGGGTACATGAATGAATCGAATAACACCGGAAAGAGAGGGATTCCAGAGACTGTGCTGGTATGGGACAGTACAGTTGGGAATGGCTTATAAGAATTAATTGGTACTACCTATACTAACAAGATGCATCTACTTTTCGGTAGCCCGGATCGGAAGAACTCCACAGTTAAGCGTGCTTGACTTGGAGCAATTCTGGGATGGGTGACCTCCTGGGAAGTTTTCCCGGGAAGTGTGCGAGTGAGGACAAAGCACGCTGAAAAGTCTCGTGTTAGTGTGTGGGGACAGTCGTTAATCCTTGCAAGTTGCCAGGCGTTACAAGTGGTATCAGAGCAGGGCCTCTCATCCAGTACGGTGTGGTTCGAGGACGAACCAGGCGGAAGCTGGTGGGCATGTAACATCCCGGGCGCTGACGAGGGCGGGGAGTGATCGCCGGTGCGCAAGGGCACGGACAAGGAGCGGCTCCTGGCAGGCTTCCAACGACGGGGGTACATGAATGAATCGAATAACACCGGAAAGAGAGGGATTCCAGAGACTGTGCTGGTATGGGACAGTACAGTTGAGAATGGCTTATAAGAATTAATTGGTACTACCTATACTAACAAGATGCATCTACTTTTCGGTAGCCCGGATCGGAGAGCCAGAGTCTTTTCCAAGATAGATTTACGATCGGGATACCATCAGATCCGGGTCAAACCGGAGGATATTCCGAAAACCGCTTTTAGGACTCGTTATGGGCACTACGAATATCAGGTGATCCCATTCGGACTTACGAATGCTCCAGCGGTATTCATGGACTACATGAACCGCATCTTCCGCCCCTTTCTTGATCAGTTTGTTATTGTGTTTATCGACGATATCCTGATTTACTCAGCTAATGAAGAGCTGCACGCGGAATATCTGAGGATTGTCTTGCAAATCTTGAAGGAGAAGCAGTTGTACGCGAAATGGTCGAAGTGCGAGTTTTGGCTTAAAGAGGTCCAGTTTCTGGGCCATGTCATTTCATCAGAAGGTATCGCGGTGGACCCCAGCAAAGTCGAAGCTGTCATGAATTCGGAACGACCCAAGACTGTCACCGAAGTAAGAAGTTTCTTAGGTCTTGCTGGATACTATCGAAGGTTCATCCAGAATTTCTCTCAGATAGTGCAACCCCTCACCCGTCTCACTCGGAAGGATAAGCCTTTTGAGTGGACTGAAGCTTGTGAAGAATGTTTCTTGGAACTGAAGAACAGATTGACGAGTGCTCCCGTACTCACGATTCCGGATCCTACCCGAAAGTTCGAAGTATACTGCGATGCGTCGCTGAAAGGACTTGGATGCGTGTTGATGCAGGATCGTATGGCGGTAGCTTACGCATCTCGACAACTAAAGCCTCACGAAGAAAATTATCCTACGCACGATTTGGAGTTAGCAGCTATCGTGTTCGCACTTAAAATCTGGAGGCACCACTTGTATGGTTCGCAGTTTGACGTGTTCAGCGATCATAAGAGTTTGAAGTACTTGTTCGACCAGAAGGAGCTGAATATGCGGCAACGACGGTGGATGGAATTTCTGAAGGACTATGATTTTGAACTTAAATACCACCCAGGAAAGGCAAACGTGGTAGCTGACGCCCTGAGTAGGAAGACACTGCACACTGCAACCCTGATGATGGAAGAATTGAAGTTGTTTGAGGCCTTTCGAGACTTGAACTTATCGGTAGACGAGAGAGGGAATAGCATAAGATTGGGAAATATAAAGGTGGAGAATGAACTGATCAGTAGAATTAAGGAAGCTCAGAAAGATGAAGAGTTAGTCCGTGATTTGGTTGGCAACCAAGATGTTGTAAAGGATGAGAATGATGTTTGGAGATTTCAAGGACGGCTGGTTGTGCCGAATGAAGAGTTGAAACAAGAAGTTTTACAGGAGGCTCACAAGGGTAAGTATGCAGTTCATCCTGGATCCACGAAGATGTACCATGATTTGAAGACCTCGTTTTGGTGGCCGGGTATGAAGCGTGATATTGCGGAGTATGTATCTCGGTGCTTAACTTGTCAGAAGGTGAAGTACGAACATCAGAAACCGTCGGGACTCCTTCAACCTTTGGAGATTCCCGAATGGAAGTGGGACAGTATTGCGATGGATTTTGTAGTTGGACTTCCTCGGACGCGAGAAGGATATGATTCTATCTGGGTGATTGTCGATCGTCTAACGAAGTCAGCTCATTTCTTGCGTGTTAGAACCACATATGATACAGAGAGGCTTGCTAGAATTTATCTGCAGGAGATTGTGAAGCTGCATGGAGTTCCTACAAGTATTGTCAGCGATCGTGATCCCAAGTTTACATCTAAGTTTTGGGAATCTTTTCAAAGAGCATTAGGGACCCATTTGAGGTTGAGTACTGCTTATCATCCGCAGACCGATGGACAGACGGAACGCACCATTCAAGCCTTAGAGGACATGTTGCGAGCATGTGTTTTGGAGTTAGGAGGCAGCTGGGATAATTATCTCTCCTTGATTGAGTTTGCTTACAACAACAGTTACCACTCCAGTATTCAGATGGCACCGTATGAAGCTTTGTATGGGAGAAAATGCAGATCCCCTTTATGCTGGACTGAAGTGGGTGAGCGAAGTATGCTAGGACCCGATCTAATTCAAGAAACAGCCGAACAAGTAAAGAAGATTCGAGAAAATATGCAGCGGGCTCAGGCCAGACAGAAGAGTTATTACGACAAGCGTCATAAGCCTCTATCTTTCGAAGTCGGAGACCATGTATTTTTGAGAATCACTCCTACATCGGGACTCGGAAGGAGAATGGGAGTTAAGAAGTTAAGTCCACGATACTTAGGACCGTATCTGATTATGGACCGGATTGGAGAGACTGCATACCGGTTGGCTTTACCACCCAATCTGTCAGGAATTCACAATGTATTTCATGTGTCACAGCTACGGAGGTATCTCTCTGACCCATCTCACGTGTTACAGCCGGAAGAGGTGGAACTAAAGGAAAATCTGACTTATCAAGTGCAACCGTTTCAAATTCTTGAAAGATCCGTCAAGCGACTCCGTTCTAAAGAGATTCCGTTGGTGAAGGTATTATGGAACAACAGATCGGCAGCTGAAGCCACTTGGGAGCGCGAGGACGACATTCAGAAACGCTATCCAGAACTATTTAGCTATTAAGTAAGTTTATTTTGCGGACAAAATTCCTATTTGGTGGGGAGAGTGTAACATCCCGCATAATTAGTAATATACATAAGTGCTATATGTTATAGGTGCATGTGTAGAATTCGGATTTATGGTTTGTGTGTGATGGTTTGCGAATTGGTTGACCTTTATCCTTGGATAAGACTAAGGTAAGCATTAAATTAAATCATAGGAGTATACATAAGTAGTCATGTGAATTTAATCATATGAGTAATGTGAGTGTGTGTTAGAAGGCCTTAGTGTTTATTGGACTTGTGGGATTGGATTCTTTGAGTGTGTGGCCAATGGCCCAAGGATGGCTTTTGGATCAAGCTAGTTCAGCCCAAGGTTGTGTCCACCCTTATCTTCCCTAAGCCTTGTCCAACTAGGGTGTCTTGTGTACCAAGGAACCTTCACATGGCAACCTTTTTGCCACCCTTTCCATGCGCACAAAGTGAGTGATTAGGACTTAGAAATCTGCCATTTTCCCTTACTAAACCGCCACCTCACTTTGCTTATGCATAACTTAATTTCAATTTCATTGCATGGAAGACACATGTGCACTTTAGCATGAATTTAGGCTGCATACTTCCCCATTTAGGCGCACATGGAGGGGTCTTGGTGCAGATTTTTTTTATGACACAAATCTGACTTGAGTGTTGACCAAGTGAACCACCTTACACCTTCCATCATGAGGCTGCAAGGTGCAGATTTTTGCAAGCTTTAGGCAGTCCATCATGAGCCAAATCTTCCCCTTTCTTCCACATGCAACCAAAGAAGATTTTTGGGCTGCACCTCCCTTATTTTGCGCACAAGGACTGCATCAATGCAGATTTTTGGGCTGCCACCTAGTTGTATTGCTTGTTGACTTAGTGAACCTCTTACTTGTGCTCATGATGCACCTCTTCCACTCCACCCTATGCGCAAGTCATGGCTGTTTGTGCAGAAATTTTTCTGACTTTGGACAGCCTCCAAATCTGATCATATCTCTCCTCACTCCTTGCATGTGCATAGAGTAATTTAGAAGCAAACCCTTTGCTTGTTCAGCCCTTGTATGCAGCCCCATCCCCTCAAGTAATCAGAATTTTTCATGATGTTAAATCATTGCAACCTCCTCCCTTCTCCCCTTATTTATGCGCACAAGAGGGGGCTGTCCCCATTCACTTGTGCAGCCAACTCCTTTCCCCTCTCCCTCACACTCTAGCTGAACATTGCAAGAACCTTAGGAGGAAGAAAGACCAAGCCAACTCCTTCCTTCCCTCACCTTAAAACCGTAGCCTTTGTCCCAAGCAAGAGTAAGCTTTCCTCCTCACTTTCACCTCACTGTTCAGTCTTGATTCCTCACCTTTTGGTAGCTGTCCAAGTTGCTCCTCCTCATCCTTGATTGCGCATAGAACTTCTCCTAGGAAGTGTGGACTTGTTGTGTAGTAAAGCTAGAAGTTGGTGTGTGATTCTTGACCAAGGAGTGGGAGCTACAAGAGGTAGGCCTTGAACTTTGAACACTTTCATTGTGTAACCATGTATGTGTGCTTAAATGTTCCCTTGATTATGTGTGGTTTTGGATTCAAGTATGAGCATGATAGAAGTAGAATGGTGGAGCTATTTCATGATGATGTGTATGCATAAAAGTCTCATGGTTATGCTTAAGATTATATGCCACTGTTTTGTATGATTATGCCACTGTTTTGAAGAGAAATATGCCACTGTTTCCCTATGTATGTGCCACTGTTTGATGATAAAATGCTCACTGTTTCGGTCCCTCAAGATCACCATTCTCATGCCACTGTTTCTGCACATATATGCCACTGTTTCTGCACATTATATGCCACTGTTTCTGCACATGTTTCTGCACATATATGCCACTATTTCTGCACAATATATGCCACTGTTTCTGCACATATATGCCACTGTTTCTGCACATTATAGGCCACTGTTTCTGCACATATATGCCACTGTTTCTGCACATTATATGCCACTGTTTCTGCACATAATATGCCACTGTTTCTGCACATTATATGCCACTGTTTTAGTCATCCTATGCCACTGTTTTTATGCATAACATGCCACTGTTTCAGTCACCATATGCCACTGTTTTTATACATAAAATGCCACTGTTTTAGTCATCCTATGCCACTGTTTTTATGCATAAAATGCCACTGTTTTAGTCATCATATGCCACTGTTTTTATGCATAAAATGCCACTGTTTTAGTCATCATATGCCACTGTTTTTATGCATAAAATGCCACTGTTTTAGTCCATAATATGCCACTGTTTTATGCATAAAATGTCACTGTTTTAGTCCATAATATGCCACTGTTTCAATGTCCAAAAACCAAGATTTATGCCACTGTTTTGAAGTCCAAAGTGCCATTGTTTCTGTTTTAAAATGGTCACTGTTTTCTGCTGTAAAAACACTGTTGTATGCTCACTGTTTTGCTGCTGTAAACACTGCTGTATGCTCACCGTTTTCCACTGTAAAACACTGCTGTATGCTCACTGTTTTGCTGCTGTAAGACACTGCTGTATGCTCTCTGTTTCTGCTGTAAATAGCCACTGTAAATGATTAGTTGTAATTGATTTAGGTGCGCTTAAGAAGTGAGATATTTCGCTGCTGTTTGGTAATATTTAAGGCACGCAAAGGTAAGTGTCAGGCGATATTGCCTAATGTGACTATTGACTACTGGTATGAAATTGTGACATGATGCTCCATATGCCGTAAAAATATTATATTATGAAAGGAAACTGCCAAAAATGTGCCGTGATGGCTATATGATTATGAGGTAAAGACGTTATGTGGCAGCATAACGCATATGAAAGGTATATAAGCATGCACCTTACATCATACCGCATTTTTACGCTTTGTGTGTGAAAGCATAGCATGACATGCATGTATCAAGATCATATAGTCCTTGTTTTAGAATAGTTATGTACAGGACCATGTGTTTGAGCAAGCATCATATAGGCATCCCCAAGGTACCGGGGTATGGGACACTTGGCATCAGTCCGCATAGGCCCACAGTTGGAATCCACATGGAGCTCAGGTGCCAAGGGTATTTGATTCCACTGTGAAGTGCGCGCACGACGGTGCTAAAAGCGCAAAGGAAAGGCGTTATATACGCAATATATGAATATGATGAAAAAGGAAAAGGAACAAGGATATGTTGAAGTGACTGTTTATGATTTTGTGCCTAGTTAATACTGTTATATTACTGGTTTTGTTGCCACACTACTGGGATTATTCTCACCCCTTCGGGGCTGCTATTTTCCAAAATGGCAGGAGGACGTAAAAGCATTTGAAGACATGATATTTGCTGTGCTTGCTGATGAATGGACGTGTACTGTTGCTGTTTGTTTGATTGGATGACTGTAATGATTAATGTTTTGGCACTCTTGGATGACTGTAGCCTTTATCACCTTTATTTTGTCTTGAACTTTTATGAACAGCGGTTATTTTGGAAAACCTTTGTGAAAAGAATTTTAGTGCTGAAATTTTTACAGTGCACCTTACGGGTGGTGTTTTTATGAGCAAACGAACTCGGATTTACTATTATTTTATATGCACGCGAAGCCCCAAACGTGCTCTTTCTAAATCACTTGAAATAATTTCTTATCGCCTAAACAGAAGTTAAAAGAACTACTGATATGCCTTTCGGATTTGTATACTGCTTTGTTAGATATTGTGACGTTAACGACTCTAATTCCGCTAGCAAACGACTCTCTTGGATGCATACAAGGGAGGGCGTTACATATTGCATGATGTTATTTCCATGCTTTTGTTAGTGTTCATGGTCATATGCTAAGTCTTGTTTATGTTTCATTATTTATGGCATGGATAACTGTATATTTTGAGTGAGCATGGGACTTGTCCATTGCCACATTCATAGCCTTGAAGTCTTGATGAGTAATGTTGTAAAAATGGTCCATAGTTGCATGTAAATGGCCATTATTTGAGAACCTTGTAAATGATGTTAAACTTAAGGAAAATGCATGATGGAAGGGCCTAGAGCCAACATTAGGACATGATTATGTGTTATGTGGAGTACCAAGGGGTTAGGGATGGATTACACACCCTTTTTGGGGCTCAAAACTGCTGTAATCTGTCATTTTGCTGCATAGTAATCGATTACCCAAGCATGGTAATCGATTACCATGCAACAGGGGACGAAAAATTGGCTACTGTCTGCACTGGTAATCGATTACTGGCCTTTGGTAATCGATTACCATGTGAGGTAATCGATTACCCAAAGTTGGTAATCGATTACCAGAACAGAGGATGAAGAATTTTGGCTACTGCCTCATTTTTGACAGGTGGTAATCGATTACCACCCACTGGTAATCGATTACCACAGTGTAAATTTTGAAAATACAGGTTTTTCTAGACTAAAAGAAAGGGGCTTAACTTGATGGGTAGAACTCCAAATGATACGTGGTTTGAAACCACGCGTAGGCAACGTAAAGGACTACAACTTGGTAAAAGATGAGAGTAAGATGGTGAGATTAAATGAATTGAATAAAAGGAAGGATTTATGATGTTAGTAAAGATGTATGATTCCGCAAATGGCATTTACAATTATAGTGTGGTTTTAATTGATTACGGAGAATGTATTGATGTAAAAGAAAAGGAATATGTTAAAAGAAAAATTTGCCCGTAATTTAATTAACCTAATCACTGTGATTGTAACTGCGCTTAATATCATAATCAATGTTAACAATACCGGTGTACAACGGGCTGTTACACTAATGAGCCTATTTAAACGAACATCGATAGGTTGGACAAAGAAAATTCTGAAGCAGCGGTGCTATTTACAACATACAATATTTTTTGTCATAGAATACGATATTTAATGAAGAGAGCCTAGAGAAGTGGTAAAACTACTCTTTTGTTACCAAAAGATCAAGGGTTCTAATCTAGGAGACAACCTCTTTTTGCAAAAATGTAAGGGTAAGGCTGAGTATGAGGATTTTCTGATCCCACCCTCGCAAGTTAGGGTTTCATGGAGAGCTCTTAACATGATATTTAAAACAGAGAACTACACAAACGACAAGAAAACATAAGCTAGAGAAAAATAAATACCCAGTGAGGAGAGTTGGAAGCCTGAGCTTCATACGATTGCGAATCTGTTCGGCAAGAGACTCAACCAAAGCAATTCTACCAAGCTTGCTTTGAGGGGCTCCGGTCAATATAGATTTCAAACTTTCAGTTTCAGCTCGCCAAGCAGTTTCCAACGAGCTCTCAGATGCACCACTCCCAGACTGAGCAGAAGCTATAGAAACAGATTGGCCTATCAAAGCAACCCATGGAATATCAGAGGTTTTTGGTGGTCCCTGGTTCAATAGGAGAGCCTGCACCGCTGCAAGGGCTTTTGAGTCTGTAGCTGCCTGATCAATTTTACTGATAACACCAACTGTTCTGGTGGCTACAATTGAAACCCACAAAAAAAGTTTGATGAACCAGTATTATAAGGATATGATTAGGTAAAACACGAGAAAGGAATTTCTAAACTTGAGAGGTTTAATAGTGTCTAGGACCAACCCTTTCAAAAGCTTAAGTTGTTAGGTGCAAGTTCATAAATGACGTATATCTGTAAAGCACACCCTCATGCAAGTGCCATTTGGGCTAAAAAATGTAGAAGTATAGACAAGGCACAGGCTCGCCCCGCCTTGTGCAGAAACTAAACTTAATTTAGAAAAATGGAGGTGGCGAGGATCAACTCTTCAAAAAGCTTAATTTGTTGGGTGGAGGGCTCAAGATTGGTTTTACATCTCCGACAAAACAGCTATAAATTTCGTTGTTGGGGCATTGGGGAGGGGGAAAGAAGGAAGAAAAAAAAAGTTGAAAACTTACATTCTGCATCATACTCCTTTGCCACTCTAAGGGCCCGCGATGATGAAATTTCAGGTGCCTGAGCACCAGGAACTACTACCAGTAAAATTGCATCATTGTGCTCAACATATTCACTGATCTAAAGAAGATGAAAAAGAAGACATCAAACTTCTCTGCAAAGAAAGCACCTAAAAAACAACCATAGATCTAAGAAATAATTTTAATTAAAATACCAATCATCATCAATTTAGAATGTCAGGTTGTAATTGGCCACAACATACTCGATGTTGAAACTAAAAAAATTTAGGAAAAGATAACTTATAACTACTTACTATTTTGTCATCCATTATCCGCTGGTCCAATCCAGGCAAGTCAATCAATTTCAATGGAGGTGCTGTAGAATTTCAGAACAGAACAAAATGCATTAGTCTAACAATGCCCATGCATGTAAACATTTATGTTACATGTTCGATCCCCCACCCGGGGGAATAAACTAATGCTTATTTTGTTTATTTTATTTTCCTAAAAACCCGTCCAAAGCCTATTTATTCATAAATAAAGGGAGGGAGCAATATATTATATGACAATGGACATACCAGTACTGGTGCGTAGTTTCAGATATATTTCATCACGGCTCCTACCAGATGAACCTTTGCTTAGTCTATCCTGTAGAGAATGTCGAAGGGCACCTATGATAATGAAAACAAAAAAAACTAAGACGATCAGAAACATGATATTTTTTAAACAAAATGTGGTGGAAAATGAGTATGCAAATGAAGTTAGAACGAGGTAAAGTTCATACTTGCAGAAACCTGTTGAGATTTATTATCAATTTGGAGGATGATGGACTTGCTGTTTAAAGAGGTATCTCTATTCAATTCAATGCTAATGGGAGCCCTGGTAGCACCATTTTCACCGGTTGGCTGCAGTTTATAACCACCGATTTAAACGGTAAATAAAGAAAGATTAAAGAGAAAGAGAGAAGATGATAATATTGGAAATAAGAAATACCAAAACAGGATGTCCAATCAAGCTATTCAAGGCAGCAGATTTTCCAGCACCCTGATCCACCAGTACCAGAATTGTTTGTTTTAGTACGGATCCAAAAGAGTGACACAGTTGGTGTGTAATTTGCAATCAGTTCTCACGCTGAAATCAAAAATGTAGAAGAAAAGACTTACGACATTGCCAAGAGCAACGACATTGAGGAAAGTTGAAGGGCGCTTGGGGTCGTCAACATCGTCGTCGGCGAGGACAGCGCCGGCTTGGCGCATAGAATCGGAGAGCTGAACCAATTCGTCGATTGCCTCCATCGGATCTGATCTGACGGTGAAGCAACTAGTTAGGTTTCCGACGCCACAAATTTAATTTCGACGTAACGAAAGCGTTGCTTTTGGTTTGGGCGTCAAGGAAATGAGAACTAGACTCTTAACCAAATTGAAATTAAATCATCAACTGCTATGCTTATTATGATGTTATGATGCACCTCCACACACACACACTCTCTCTCTCTCATGCGGTTGGGATTGAGATTTCTATTTCAACTTCTTGTTTAATTTTTCTTCTTCCTTTTTGTTACCACTGACATGCCTCTATTTCGCGCTTTTTACCTTGCTCAGCGGTACCAGCACCACTACCATAATGAGAATAATCATTTTATTTATTCTCATTAGCAAAATAACAACTTGTGAATCACATTTCTATTTCTAATACCCCTGTTTATGAAAAGAGAAAATATCAATACCTTCCCTTAATTGAATAAAATTAAATTTTGTTTATGCCAGCATTTTTATACTTTATACAACTTCAGTTCTTATAAAAGTTTAATCTGATCTCAAAACTTATTAAGCTAAATAAATGGTTGAGAAAATATTAAATATTTATAATTTTATTTATATTACACTAGTTAAACTAGTGAATCATGACTTGTGTTTTACACTCCGGCTATTTTTATATTTTTTTACTCAAATACATTAAATTTTATTTTTTATAATAAGAATAATTTCGTGTTCAGAAATAAAAAAATAGGTAAAATTCGTGATCCAAACAACATGCAGAGAATAACATGCTAAAGGGAAGATTAAGAATGTGCAATAACATACGACAATCTAGATAAAAATATTTGTTAATGAATGCGTAGCTTAAAGATTTGGCTTTATAAAGGAAAATGAAATCTAAGCGGAAAAAAAAAATCAGGTAAAGTGAAGAGTTAAAAAGGTAATTATTAAGAGATTGTAATCCATCAACAAACTCCTTGGTAGGGTATTTTGGCAAGTATACCTAAGCAACTTGAAATGAGTTTTTTTTTTTTTTTTTTTTGGTAACATGTTTGGACTAAACAAAGCCCCTGAACTGGGTTTTCAATTTGCCTACAAGAGTTAAAAAAATTTGGGTAGCAAAATTCTTTCCGTAGCCAACTTGATTTCTTTGCAAAATTTCTTATTTCGCAACCATTGGGGTTTGATGGGAAAAGTAAAAGTTGAGTTCATATTTTGGGTTCAAGAAAACCATTTGGATAACAATAATAATTGTTGAAACAATGACATCAATTAAGTTCCTTTTACAAACTGTCATTTTGGGCAAGAGTTGATCAGATTCAAAAAATAAAAAGGGTTAATTTTGTAATTGAAACCCATTTTCCCATTTATATTTTACCTCCAATCAAATATGAAATTCGAAAATTTAAATCAATTTTCCTGGTAATATTTTGGTCTACCAAATAATTTTTTTAAAATTTTTCCACTAATTTTAGTTTACAACCATTTTCCCACTATCTATATTTACCTGATTAAAAAAAATTTCTCCTATACCAAATGTCCCTAAGTTAGCCAATAAGACAATTAGTGTTATTTTATGGGGTAAAATGTGTGTCATTTAAAAGATGTAAAGTTGTGTCAGTTTAAGAGAGAGAGAAAGATAGATAAAGGAGGAGAGAGAGTTGACAAAAAAAAGGTGTGAGTTCCACCTATTTGTGAGTTCATATATATATATATATATATATATGTATATATATAACGTGCAAAAATATAAATGACAAATTTATAAATTACTATAATTTAGATAATAATACAAAAATTGGGACGATGTGCACTTGTGCTTCACCGAGAAGGATTAGAATAGAAAAAAAAATTACATTTATCCAACAAAAAAAAAATGGCAGCAACCAAATGCTCTCAGGAGAATTATATCAGGCAGGATTGTTGTGCCCAAGGAACTTGCAGAGGAAGTTATGACTGAGGCCCATAAGGGTCAATATGCTATCCACCCAGGTGCCACAAAAATGTACCAAGATTTGAAAGTTAAGTTCTGGTGGCCTGGGATGAAAGGGGATGTTGCCGAGTACGTGTCTAAGTGCTTGGTGTGTCAAAAAGTGAAAATAGAGCATCAGAAACCTGCTGGATTACTTCAGCCGCTGGATATACCTGAATGGAAATGGGAGAGTATTTCAATGGATTTTGTTGTGGGATTGCCGCGAACTCAAGCTGGTTATGATTCGATTTGGGTTATTGTGGACTGACTTACGAAGTCTGCACATTTTCTACCAGTACGAGTGGATTCCACCACAGAGAAGTTGGCTACACTGTATGTAAAGGAGATTGTTAGACTCCATGGGATACCGATTAGCATTGTGAGTGATCGGGACCCGAAGTTTACTTCACGCTTTTGGGGAGCTTTGCAGCAGGCTTTTGGCACTCAGCTTCGACTGAGCACTGCTTATCACCCGCAGACTGATGGTCGGGCTGAAGGACCATACAGACACTTGAGGATATGCTGAGAGCTTGCACATTGGAACAGGGTAATGCTGGATACATACTTGCCATTGGTGGAGTTTTCTTATAATAACAGTTTTCATTCCAGTCTGGGTATGGCACCGTATGAGGTTTTGTATGGCAGGAGGTGTCGTACGCCCACTTGTTGGACTGAGGTAGGCGATAAAGAAAGGTTTGGTCCGGATTTTGTGCAGGAAACAACAGTGCAAATCGAAATGATCAGAGAAAAATTGAAACAGACGCAGAATCGGCAGAAAAGCTACTATGACAATAAGCATAGACCGCTGGAATTTGAGGAAGGTGCCATGTTTTTGTACGTTTGTTTCGCCGGTCACAGGTGTTGGTCGTGCGTTGGGTGTGAGGAAGCTGAGTCCACGATTCATTGGGCCGTATCAGATTATGAATAGAGTAGGATTGGTGGCCTATCAGCTTGCCTTACCCCCGCAGTTATCTAATTTACATGATGTCTTTCATGTGTCGCAGTTGCGACGTTATGTTCCGGATGAATCACATGTGGTGATACCAGATGATATTGAAATCAGGGAGAACTTGAAGACTCCCATTGGTCCTATTGCAGTATTGGATCGCAGTGAAAAGCGATTGAGAAGTAAAATTATTCCCTTGCTGAATATTCAGTGGGAAGGCCGCACACAAAATGTAACAGCCCGTTGTACACCGGTGTTGTTAACATTGATTATGATATTAAGCGCAGTTACAATCACAGTGATTGTGTAACATCCCGCATAATTAGTAAAATACATAAGTACTATATGTTATAGATGAAGGTGTAGATTTCGGATTTATGATTTATGTGTGATGGCTTGCGAATTGTTTGATCTTTATCCTTGGATGAGACTAAGGTAATTAATTAAATTAAATCATAGGAGGATACATGTGTAGACATGTGAATTTAATCATATGAGTAATGTGAGTGTGTGTTAGAAGGCTTTAGTTTTTGGACTTTGGAAGTGGGCTAGTGTGTGTGTGGACTTGTCACTTTTGAACTTATGTGATTGGATTCTTGGTGTGTGGGGCCAATGGCCCAAGGATGGCTTTTGGACCTACCTTGATTGAGCCCAAAGTTGTAACCATTCTTATCTTCCCTAAGCCTTGTCCAACAAGGATGTCTTGTGTTACCAAGGAACCTTCACATGGCAACCTTTTTGCCACCCTTTCATGCGCACAAAAGAGAGTGATTAGGACTTAGAAATCTGCCATTTTCCCTTGCTAAACCGCCACCTCATACTTAGTTTATGCACCTTTGACTTCAACTTCATTGCATGGAAGACACATGTACACCCTTGCATCATTTTGGGCTGCATACATCTCACCTTTAGGCGCACATGGAGGGGCGTGGACTAGATTTTTCTATGACACAAAACTGCCTAACTCTTTAGACTTGGAGTACCACCTTACACCTTCCATCATGAGGCTGATTGTGCAGATTTTTGCATGCTTTTGGCAGTCCATCATGAGCCAAATCTGCCCCTTGCTTCCACATGCAATCAAAGAAGATTTTTGGGGCTGCGACCTCTTCATCCATGGCGCACATAGACTGCCTAAATTCATATTTTTGGCTGCCACAAGGTTGTCTTGCTTGTTGACTTAGTGAACCTCTTACATGTGCTCATGATGCACCTTTCTTTCTTCCACTCCACCTTATGCGCATGGTTTGGTCATTTGTGTGAGAAAATTCTGACTTAATAGCACTCGTCAATCTGAACATATCTCCCTCACCTCCTTGCATGTGCATAGTGTACTTTAGACGCAAACTTGTGTGCAGCCCACCTCTTCAATTAACCAGAATTTTCATGATGGTTAATCATTGACAACTCTCCTCACTTTCCCTTTAAGTATGCGCATAGGAAGAGCAATACATGG